>RJWM01003172.1:0-117040 GCA_004363535.1 Dasyprocta punctata
TGCATGGTGATAGGCATGGATCTAGTTTTAGTTTATGGCATATAGAAAGCCAGTTTTTCCAGCACCATTTGTTAAAGAGGCTGTCTTTCTTCCAATGTACATGTTTGGCCCCTTTGTCAAAGATGAGGTGGCTAAGTGTGTTTGTAGTTGTGGCTGTATCTTCTAATCTATTCCATTGATCTTCAGGTCTGTTTTGATTACAGTACCATGCTGTTTTTATCACAGTAGCTTTGTAGTATAGTTTTAAGTCAGGGATTGTGATGCCTCATGCCTTCCCTTTGTTGCCCAGAATTGCCTTTGCTGTTCTAGTTCTTTCCTGGTTCCAGATGAATTTCAGGAATGCTTTCTCTAGTAAATTAAAAATTTTATTGTAGTGAAAGATGCATTGCTGTGAACTGCCCCCCCAGTACTCCCTCTCACTGCCATTTTTTGAAGCAGTTCTAGAAGCTCTCTTTCATAATTGTGTTTACAAGAGACGATCAAAAATTGGTGAATGCAACTGCCATGCACCATCCAACAGAAAGGCAGGCTTGTAAAAGCGTGACAGCGTGTCCTCATCCCCCTTATTCACCAGGCTGTGTGACTTTCTGGCTCTTTCCCAAAGTCAAATGGACCATGAAAGGAAAACATTTTGAATTGATACAGGACATGGAGGCAGCCACAACAGTGCAAGTAAAGAGAATCACAAAAAAGAACTTTTGGATTCTTATCACAATTTGTATTAATAATATACATTATTGTTAATGAATTATTATGTATTAATAATATACATCTGAGTCATGCACTTTCAATTGATTCTTATTTATACTTTCCTACAATTCTGCACATTTTCTATAATGATCATATGCACGTTATTATACAGAATTATTTAACAAAAATATACAAAACACAATCTAACTATTGGTTAAAGAAATACAAATTATGACAGTAATGTGTTACCAGGTTTTCCCTTTTGGTTTAGCAGTGGATGAGCTTGTGTGGTGAAACAGTATGGCAGATGGAATCATAGAGTAAGACTATGTAGCCAAGCCTGTCCATACAGCACAGCTATTTTCAGAAACTCCTAGAATGTCAAGGATTTATTGTATCAAGAGGCTCACTGAAATTGGAGTGGGATACTGGAAGCAACCCAAACATACAACAGTGGTTCAAACACACTATCATCTAAAGAAACTATCATTCAAAAGGCACTTGAGAGTGCTGTTCATGATATGGGAAATATTGGTACTTTTCCACTGAGACCAACAATTCAAAGCAAAATTCTATACTTCATATGACCCCATTACACAAGATATTATATTCTATACTGAGAAAGGAGTGTAAGAAATCAGGCTAAAGAATTAATTGTTATCTTTGAAGTTCATTATTTTCTCCTTACATTTAAATTTTTTTTTCTTTATCATCTTCTGCACTTTAAAAATCAGAAAAAGAATATTTTCAGATGATTGTGGTTTTAGTGGGCAGTTCTCTAAGATGCTCCACAGAGTCCCGGCCCCGAGGAACTGAGGAGCCTGCAGAAAGATAAGTTGCTATGGAGCTGTGGTCATCAGCTGCTTCCAGGAGGGGAAGCATTTCTCTTCAGGGAGGGAAGCCCTGGGCAGGGCCCACAGGAGCAGCTGTTAGGAGACTTCATTATCATCTGAGAAAACTGCTTTGGGAACAGTGCTTGCAGTTCAAATTCAGAGAGATGACCTATCCCTCCTCAACACTAGTCCTCGGCCTTCTGTTTTCTGCTCAGTTTGCATTTGGGAAGAATGAAGACTGTAGCTTTTCACTGTAATTCTCCTTCAGGAGACAAAAACATTTTTCTTTTCGAAGTCTTGATATTTACTTAATGTCTCTATAGGTGGACATTCAGATCGTAAGTAACACCCTATTTCTCAGATTCCAACCAGAATTGTGTGAGAAAAGATAATTGGAGGGGAAAGTTTTGTGTTTTAAATACATGTTAGTTCTGTGTAATGTGATGACTTGTAGGTCTGGCTCCAGAACCTTGTTTTAGCATAGAATTTTTAAGAACGTCGTTGCTGGGAAAGAGGTGCTTCACAAAGCAAAACTGATCCAAATGGAAGAAGTTTATGCTTGGCGCATCTTACTAAATCATGATGCTCATTTTTCAACCCCAAGTTTAATTATGCAAAGGTATTTATTGTTGGCAAGACTGGGAAAGCAGACACTCTCATTCATTGCTGGTGGGAATGTAAACTGGTACAACATTTATGAAGATAATTTGGCAGTATCTTTCAAAATTACAAATGTGCACACTTTTTGACCCAGATATTCAACCTTTTAAGAATTTATGCAACAGTCATAATAGCATGTATGTAAAATAGCATGTAAAGCATGGTTATTGCAGTGTTGTTTGCAATAGAAAGATACTGTAATATAAATATATATCAGATGGAGTAAATCAATCATGGCAGCTCTGTAAAGGAATATTGTGCAGTTACAGAGAAGAGAAGCACATCGGAACTCTTTCTATATTGACACAGAGCTCACTTCATTGTTTAGTAAGTAATTAAAAAAATAGAGCTCAAAATGTTAATGGGATGTCACTATTACTATTATAAAACCACAGGGAAGGGAAGGGAAGGGAAGGGAAGAGAAGGGGATATAGAGTCATGAAAGCTTGCTGTACTTGGAGAGTTTAGATCTGGAAGAACCACAGCAACAAATATTCTGATCATTTCCAGAAATGAGGGTTGAAATGAAGGGTGGGAAGATGACTTTCAATACTTTATTGTTTTCAGTGTAGGGACATATTACTTGTTTTGAATTTATGTTGTTAAAAGGACTCGTTCCTATAAAGCTGCCACATCGATAATGTGCTGTGGTGTGTAAACCATCATGCACTGGCCCTGCCAACTCTCCATTGGATGGCACCTCCAGTCCTCTCTTGGAAACAGCAGGTTCTATGTGGTAGGTAAGGAGCTAATGAACAAGTGGCATTCAGGTGCATACTAAAAACCAGAAAAGCTTCATTGCTCTTTTATAATTCATCCACAAAATAAGTAGAAATAAAAGTTATATTATTATTACATCCAGCACCTAAGAGATTCTTACCAATCCTCTGGATGTAAGCACCTCGCTTTACAGACTACAAGGTACAGGTCTACGAAGTCAGGGACCGGAGATGTAACAGCCAAGTGTTAGCATCAGCTAAGAAACAAGAGTTTAGTGCTGTTCTGCATTTGAATCACAGCCAGCTTTTTTCATGCCACAGATCCCCCAAAGCAAAAGCTCTGCACCCAGTCAGCAGGAAGGTAGCAGATGCTCCCCAAATCCCTGCCATCGTCTCTTTGTGTACACTAACTTGGAGTTACATTTGGGTCACTTTGCACATTAGAATGGAATATCCACTTTTGATGAACCATTTTAACATCAGAAATATTTTTTCCCTTAAAATAAAGAGACGTTTATGTGAAGGACAACAAGGAGGTGCCCTAAAGCTAAAACAGAACAAGCAAGGAGAAGAATCCCATCTGGGCTGTTTCTCTTTCTAGCTAGATCCCAAAGTTCCAGGCAGAAAATTTTGCCGTACGCATCCCCAGCTGTGTTGTCAGATCTCATTTGGGTGGCTGCAGGCAGTGGCCTGCAGCTGTCTGTCTGGCTTCTGGACACTCCTGTGTCACAGTGTGTCCTTGAACATTGCAGAAGTGCACACAGTTGGTGGTTGCCCCACAGACAGAATGCCAGGTAGGGAGACCTGGAGCAAGAGGAGCTGAGTGACGGCAGCAGGTATCAAAGTGTCCTCAGAGCCTCATTTTAGAACAAGGTCAACAAGTGCAAAGACCAGGATGAAGCACAGCAACCTCATTACCTCATGAACACTTAATAAAAGGATTGCAAGTGCCTTTCTCCGAAGCACACCAACTCTTCCAAGGGAGAGGAAAGAGCCTCACAGTAACAGATAGGAAAACAAACTCAGAGGAAAGCTGTCAAGTCTGTATTCCAAGACACATGCTTTGTTTTTTCCACATTTTCGTTTACAGACACCGAACTTCAAATCAGACTTGCAGTTCACATGCTGCATAGCTGACCGTGTTTATAGTCATCATGAAGATTTGTCCAGACTGTAGTCTTCTGAGAAGCCTTCCTCCGCTGTACCAATTCTCAGGACACAGAATGAATGCTCCCTTTCCTATCCCAGAAGCACTTTGGGCACTGATGTCTGGT
Source organism: Dasyprocta punctata (assembly GCA_004363535.1). Taxonomy (NCBI): domain Eukaryota; kingdom Metazoa; phylum Chordata; class Mammalia; order Rodentia; family Dasyproctidae; genus Dasyprocta; species Dasyprocta punctata. Next base: position 4,177 of record RJWM01003172.1, read on the forward strand.
TCTGGCTTTATCCACGTCTGGCTCTGTCCCTGGAATGAGCTTCCCGGGCAACGACTCTGCCTTAATCACGTTTCACTTATGTTTGCTTTTCTAGTACCCAGTGCTTCACTTGGCACTGTTGGATTTCTCATTAAAAATGCTTGGAGTGAATGAATAGATCCAATGATTTGATTATATACGCATGGAATTCTTTCCTCTGAAATATTTGTACATTACTGTGATTTTCCTCGTTATCCTCATAGCAACATTTTCGTGTGACCTGCTATAATCATTGCAGCTGCAAACACTTTACACATGCAGAAAGCTGTGGGTACATTTGGGGACGATATTTAAGATAATGGTTGGCACATAATAATAACTAGGCCAGAACAGACTCTGATTTCAGAGTTGCTTTCTCTAAGCTATTGCTTGTATTGAATAATTTTCATCAAGAAAATTTCCAACTCTGTATCTATAGTAAGCAAGTTATAGTAACCAAGGACAACTGGAACAAAAATTAAGTTGGTAGATAATTTTCCTTGTAATTTCCCAATTTCCCTTTCTTTGCTTCTTATCACCCATCCTAGACTCTGTATTGCTTTTAATTTTTGTGTTTTCTTTTTTCCTCAAAATGTCTAGCTTGTGGGTATTTTTTAGGGGGGAGCTAATTCTTTAAATAAAAATAAATCTTCCAAATAAACTCAGTATTTAAAGTTAATGAGCATTTTCATTTGAATTGAAAAACCATTGACTGCCTATCTTCAAAGAATAATTTTATCATGCATTGATCTGTAAAAATAAAACAAAATCTATTTTTTAAATGAATGAGATGGTGTTGCATTATAACAAGTGTCTTAGACTAGGAATCAGAGAATCTGGATTTATCAATCACTCATTTACAATTTATATCACACATGCTAAGACTTGCATTTTGTGCAAATGGATTGAAAGTTTGTGCCCTCCCCCAAACCGCCTCATCGCAGTGTGATGGTATTTGAAGTTGATATCTTTCAGAGGTAATTCAGGTATGAAGGTGGAGGTCTCATGAATGGGATTAGTGCCTCTGTAAGAAGAGACTAGAGTTACCTAATTTTCTCTTCTGCCATCTGAGGAAACCAGAAGTCAGTAGTCTGTGCCTTGAAAGAAGGCCCTTGCCAAGTCCTACCATGCTGGGACCCAGAACTGTCAAAAATGCTTAAAATGTTTGCTATTTCTATCATTTGTAAGCCACTCAGTCTATGGTACTTTGTCATAGTAGCCCAGTCTGAATAAGGCATTTGATCATCTTTTAATATCCCTGAAGCTAGAATGTGTCTGATGATGGGTAGCATGTCATAATTCAACTGACAGTGTTTTTCATTGGTAAGAGAAGCATAAAATAATGGTGTATCTTACGATATGTGGCATTTTAAAATTATTAAAACATGGTATATGCAATGTATGACTATTCACATGCTCATATAGCTGCTCATTCCTCCATCACTTCCCATCTTCCAAACACAGTAGATCATAGCATTATTTACATGTTGGACACTGTGACCCATTGCACTTGACCTTAGAGACTCAAGGACAATTTCTATCCTAAGGCTTATAATCAGGGAAGGATGGGAAAGCGACTCCGTGTATCTGTTTCCTCACCACTAAAATGAAAGAGTTAAAATAGGTGATTTCAAATATTGGCTTTCATATTCTACGATCTTTAAAAATTAAATTGTATAAAAGGCTTTGGAGCATTTGTTTCCTGTGAAACTTAAAAAAAAAAAAAACTTCTCACTCATATTTAATGGTAGGGAAGAACCTTGGAATTTATGTACCAAATATTGCAGTAACTGTTTCACATACATTAATTCATTTAATTCTTACACTTCTGTTGGACAAATGTTACCCCCAATTTGCAAAATAGTGACAAAAAAAGACAGTAAATATATTTTTAAACATCTATAAGAAAAATAATTTAAAAGATAAGAGGTGGGGGAATACAAATGAGATGTGAAAGCTGCACAAAAGAATAAACTTGACTAAAATTTTTAGCATCTGAAATTAAAAGTTGATTGAATTAGATTAACAGCAGAAGAGACACATCAGAAGTAAAGAACCAATAAAATAGTCTAAACTGAAAAAAAAAATAGTGAAAAAAAATGAGCAGAACCTCAATGAGCTCTGTGAGAATACCAATGGTCTAAACTGTGTAAGAATTCCAGAAAGAGGGGAAGAAAGATCATGAGACATAAAAATGCTAAAGAAATGTTGCAGAAAATTTTCTAGATTTATTAAAAAACAGCAACTTGTAGAGGCAGAAAGTAAATCACCTATAAATAGAATAAATACCAGGAGAATAACACATTATAGTAAAACAGTAGAAAATCATAGATATAATGAAAATTCTAAAATTAGATAAAAGTAAAAAATCATCACAAGCGGTGTGCTACAGCTTAGTTAACCAAAACCGAGGAGAGGTGAGAGGTGGGGGACAATCGTGCTTTGCGGTGGAGCGCTGGCACCTTAACACTGACCACGGTAGGGGTGTTTATGCCATGGACATCAGCAAATGCTACACATCAGGGCTGACCATGCCCCCACACACAGCCACTTGTGAAACATTTGCCAGCTTAAACTGGGTATGTAGCTCGGTGGTACAGCATTTACTAGCATGTGTGAGGCTCCCACTTCAATCCTCAGCAACATTTAAAACAGCACAAAAACAAACAAACTAAAAGCATTTACTAACTCACCAGTGTTCATTACATACAGGAGAAAGTGACAAAAATGGTAGATGAATTCTCATAAGAAATGACGATGAAAAGAAGAAAAAATGCATCATTAAAATGCTTTAAAACGTTTGCATAATAAAATTGCACTTGGAATAAATATATCTTTCAGAAATGAAGGTGCAGAACAGATATTTTTAAGGCTGAAGGCTGAGAGCATCTGTCCTGTGATGAATTGTACTATAGTACACATTTGATAATCGCCCTTCAGATTGAAGGGAAAATAAAATCTGGAAAAGAAAAGAAAATATTAAGTTTGGTAAATAATGTGATTGCATAGTAGATAACATTTTCCTCTTCATCTCAAATTTCCTAAAATTGAGCAGACTGATTTAAAACAAAATAACATTGTAGTGTAAGGTGTAGAACATGAACAGGCAAAATATTTAGTAACCATTACATAAGAATTTGACAGTTTAGGGCGGGGGATATAACTCAGCAGCATAACACCTGCCTGGTAAGCATGAAGTCACAAGTTCAAGTCCCAGTACAAAAAACAAAAACAAAAACAAAAAAAGAGTTTGGCAGTTTAGATGGAAATACGATACAATTCTTACATTACATGTGAAGTAAGTAATAGTATAGACTATGAATAAAGATGCAGATTGAAATCTCCACAGAAATCTCTAAAAACTACAAGCAGGGGTAAGAGTTAAGGGAGTAGACAGGTACAGTGGAATGGTATAATATTATTTGACTAAAAAAATAACTGAAAAAGGAAGATTAGGGTCAGGGACATAGCTCAGTGGCGCAGTGCAAGCCTGAAAAGCACAAGGTCCTGAGATCAATTTGCGGTACAAAAAAAAAAAAAGAGAGAGAGAGACAAAAGAATAGATGAGAATAAAGCAAATAGTAAGGTGTTAAGTGTAGCCAAATCTCATCAGTAATATATTAAATACAAAGAGGATAAGCACTGAAGTTCAAAAATAGAAGTTATCAGACAAAAATAAGCCTGTCCAGGAGAGGTGCACCTCAAATATTAAGACAGAAATGGATTGAAGGCAAAGCACAGAAAAAGTTTACCATGCAGAACTAATCTCAAGAAAACTGCCTGGCTGTATTATTATCAGACAAAGAAGATTTTGAGTCAAAAACCTACTGACAAAGAGGATCATATTAAGGATAAAAGAGTCAATAGTCAGGAAAGTTACAATCTTAAATGTGTGTGAATCCAGTAATGATGCTTCAAAAGACTTAAAGCAAAAAGGGAGAAATAACAAAATCTACTTCATAGCTGAGGATTTTTACGACCTTCCTCAGACAGACTAAGTAAACAACATGTCAGTAAACACTTAGAGATTTGAGCAATATTCTGTCTACTTTATCTAAAAGATATTTGTAGAGCGGTAAACCCAACCACTAAAGAACTTACACATTTTTATGAGCTTATGGAATATTTATCCAAATAGATTCCACACTGGACCATAAAATGTGTCAATAAAGTCATGTCAGCTATGCATGCAACCACAACAATTAAGCGGTTAATAAGATAGTGGAAAAAATCTTTGAAATTTTAAATTTAGTATTATACACTTCAAAATATGGATTAAAGAAGAAATCATAAGATAAATTAGAAAAGTGTTTACTGAATGATAAAAGAGAAAAACACAACTTATCCTAATTATAAAGTTGTTGGAGGACATTTTCTTGCTTTAAAATGTTTATCACAAATAAGAGAAAAGTTCTGAAATCAATATCTAAATTTCCACCTCAAGGCACTAGGGGAAAAAAATGAAATTCCAATGAAACCCGAAGCAATTATAATAAAGAAAATAATAAAATTGGAAATGAAAATTGAGGAGAAAACAAGGAGAAAATCAACAGCCAAAAGTTGGTTATTTTAAAACTTAAACCAGCCGGGCGTGGTGGCGCATGCCTTTAATCCCAGCACTCGGGAGGCTGAGGTAGGCGGAGCATTGTGAGTTCGAGGCCGGCTTGGGCTACAACGCGGCGCAAGGCTGGCCTGAGCTACATAGTGCGACCCTGCCTCAAAAAACCAGGGCCGGGAGTTTGGCTCAGTGCCTTAAGCGCCTGCCCTGGCAGGCGCAAAGCTGTGAGTTCAATCCCCGGTGCCGCAAAAAAAAATAAAAAATAAATAAAAAATAAAACTTAAACCAATAAATTAACTTTTAGTTAGATTAATCAAGGAAAACTAATGAAGAAAAGCTCAATTACCACTACAGGAATGAAAGAGAAGCTATCAATACAGATCCTACAAACATTAGCAATTTGTGTTTATCTGTTATTTTTAGTGTTTCCTCTAGGACTTACAATATTCACACTGCCAAATCTATTTCTGACTTGTACTAATTTAACTTCATATAAAACATTACCAAAGACATAAAAACATTACCAAGTTTGTTTCCCTTTCCTTGTCTTTTTTGCATACATTATGATACATATTATATATTCATATATATATAGAACTGAAGTATTGATATGTTTATTATATAGAATTGTATAACTTGTAAAGATTTTAGGAAATACACATGTAAAACAAATAAATATACAATTATGTTGTCCTTTATGATCACCTATGTAAACTTTATCAGACCCCTTTTGTAAAATATAATTCAAGTTATTGTTGGTATCCTTTACTTTCAGTCTGAAGAACTTTCCTTCAGTACTTCTATTAAGAAAGTTCTGCTAGCAATGAATTCTCCATATTTCTTGATCTGAGAATATCATTATCTCGTCTTTTGAAAGACAGTTTTGCTGAACATGGGGTTAGTTGACAGAGGGTTTTTTGGCTGTTTTTTCTTCAGTGCATGAAATATGTCATTTTACTCTCTTTTTATGAGAAGCCAACTATTAACTGGACTGATGTTGAATCATGTTTCCCTTTTGTTCTTTTTAAGATTGTATTTATCTTTCAATGATTTTACTACAAGTTGTTTAAGGTTTGGCTTTCCTTGAGGTTTTCTACTTGAAATTTATACTTGTTGAGCTTTTTGAATGTGGTTAGTAGTTTTCATCCATTTTGGGAAGTTGTCAATCATTTCAACAAATAACTTTGCATATTCCTTTTTTCTATCTTCTTTTTCTGTTTCTCCTGTTCTGCATGTATTGGCACATTTTATGGTGGTCTGTGATCCTCTGATTACTTACTAATTTCTCTTCTTTTTTTTTCTGTTATTCAGATTTCATAATCTCTATTGACCTACAAGCACATTAATTCTTCTGCCAATTTAAACCTATTGTTGAGTTGCTCTGCTAAATTTTTCATCTAGGTTATTGCACTTTTCAACTCTGTAATTCCATATTTTTTTAGTAAACTTTTCATTATATAATAGTTCAAGATATACAGAAAAAATTACAAAGAAAACACAGCGAGTTTCCATGCCTGGCTTCCACTATTGTCAAGCACCTAACACTAGTAAGGTACATGCGTTACAACCGATATGCTTGCATTTCTTTGTATATCATTTATTGAAAACCAAGCACTTTATATATTATAGCAGCACTAATCCTGATTCCATCCCCCTAGGGCTGGTTATTGTTTGCTCAACGGTTTATATTGTTCATTGACTTATTCAGACTAATTCTCTGAAGACTGTTTTTCCTAAAGTGTTCGGTCTATGATGCTTCCGCTCACTTTTTCCATCTTGTTTTCTCCTGTGCCTCTCTATGGATCACTTTAGCTTATGATAAATCACTTCTTGGTCAAAGTTTGTGTTCGGGGCACTTAGCCAGTCTGCTGTTTTCTTGTCCTGGTGGGCGCGTCCCGTCTTAGAGGCTGCCGCCACTGTCCAGGACTTCATGATGGTGCTGTGCATTCAGCCAGGAGCAGCTAACTGGTGGCTCTTTCTTGCTGAGGGAAGGCAGCACACAGCCTTCAGACTCGCAGGACTGAGTGGGTTCAGTTTGAATCCTGGACTCTCTGAAGTTGGCTCCGAGCTAGAGAAGCTTGCTGTTCAACCAGAGGTCAGTCTGCGTAGGTGCTGACTGCAACTGGTGCTCAATCAATGAGACCTCCACCATTGCTTCAGTGACCCCCGTGCAGTGTGGGAAGAGCTTTGGCGGTTCCGTGTGTCCTCTGCTTGTGGTGGGGCGTAGCTAGGGCTCCAGGCCCACAATCAGCCTGCTGACTGCAGAGGTGTCTCTGACCCCAGAAGGCTCCCGTGACAGATCTCCTCTTTCTTGGAGTATCTGGCTGCAGATAGATTTTGATTGTTTCATGGAGCTAGTAGCCTCCTCTTAATTGCTGTGCATCCAGATTTCCATTGGTTTTGAGAGGGGTTATACACAGAGTTCTCCATGTTCTGCTGCAAATCCTTCCAGTCTCCACAGGCAAAGATCTGGAACATTCCATCATTGCAGTCTCCCTGTGCAGGATCCTGAAGTCACTGCACTGTAACTGCAGGTGGGAAGAACAACTTACTTTCTCTAGAGTGATACCTTTGAGATGCTGAGAGGGAATGGTGTCTCCTCGTCTTCAACATGAACCTGTGGCTTACAGACAAGCCAGCACAGGAGCACGGCCAGGGAGGGTGGGGCGCAGATGGTGGTAGAAGGACACAGTAAGTGATGGAGCCCTTGAGTTTAAGCTGGAGATTTTGATCTAAGTGCTGCGTGGGGAGAGGCTACACAGTCCTCTGCATCATTGGCATTGAGAAGGGAACTTTTGCAACGCTGAGCTCAGAGGCCAAGCCCTGGGCTCTGCCCACCATGTGGGGAGCCACAGCCCAGGCTGGGAGCTGAGGTGAGTTTCCCAAGCTTGGAACTCGGTGAGCAGGGAGTGCAGGTGCTTGTTATCCAGGTTTCTTCAATGAGTGTTTCTCTATTTACTGTGTGTTCTCAATTTCAGAACACATTGGTTTTTTTTAATACTTACCAGCCAAATGATTCCTTTATGAGAAAAGGGTTGGCCAAGCCACTTGTATAAGCATTCCAGAAGTACCATGTTACATTTCAATAATGGAATTTACATAACAAATAATTTTATACAAAGAAATCAATCGGTTTAGATTACAAGAATAAATTCCTTGAAAACCTCAATTTACCAAGCAATTGTAAGAAGAGATAGAAACAATCCTCTTCCTATATTCTTTGACTGTTATAATTAATATAAGATGCTACAAACAGGCATTTGAATTCCTGTTGATAAATACAGAGGGAGGGTCTCTGAAAAGAACACTATCACCCTACTGGTGATATTTCAATTTCAGGACGATTTTGCTGCAAACTGTCATTTGGAGAGATTTGAAAAATAAAGGGTATAATTTATAGAATTATGTAAAGACTTAGTGAAGATTTTGCTTTATAAATACAATCAATTGCATTTTAAAATCATATCAATATTTTATGAAGGTTAAATTATTGAATATAAAGAAGATGATTCGTCATTTTATCACATTCCCTCAAATGGACTGGAAGAGGGATTCTTAGGGAATGGCTTCATGTTTTTGCTTCATTTCATGACACCTGGACCCACCACTTTGGGACTTGTCTACCTGGTAAAGTTAGCAGTAAGATGTAAGTCTGTTTCTTTATTGTTTTAAAGTTTCTGGAGGCTTCTTTAGAAATGATGTAGTGGAGGGTATAAGGTGAAGAGAATCATTTCTAAAATATACTAATGCATGTGCAGAGTATTCTAAAGTTATTACTTCATAGATCATTTCTACTAATGAAAAACCAGAGTAGAGAATTGCTACGGATAAGTGTATTTTATACCTGAAAGTATCCCAAACTCCTGTTTCAGTGTTCTACATGTTGCTGGTTGAAGAGCACTGGACCCGGTAAATTGCCCCTGTTCTCTCCTACTTGGATGGGGAGGCGTCGTCTGAGAGTGTCTCCTGTAGACACTTAGCAGCTGCTCTTTCTAAGTCTGGCAAACTGCATCATTAAGCATGATAAATGACAAAGTTGAAGGACAAGAGGTGAATTTGGCAGGTTATCGTGGAGTATGGTAATGGAATGTTGTAATCACACTTGGCCTGCCTTTAGTAATTCCATGTGCAGAAATTTCTGATACATCTGGTGTCAAATCATTGACTTCCATCTCCAAGAAGAAGTGATATTGAAAATATACCTACCTCTCGTTAGCATGGATGGGAATTTAAGGAGAGTGAGTAAATAAACACCAATTTTTTTCCAATGTTGAATGGTACCGTAATTTGGGATCTTTTGCAAGCTTTTAATAGAAAGAGTTTCTTTTAAACAAAGACTCCTCATAATACATAAGTGAATTTTTCACCCCAAGTTCCAATCTACTGAGCTCCACTGAAGCCTTCTTTTATGATCCAGCAAAGAATAAATTATTGTAATATACCTGATACAATCAATGTGTCATCAGGGACATTATCCTCTAGCTTTCTTCTCTATAAAGTGGGGATGATAATAACTTATTCAAAGAGTTCCTACATATATCAAGTGAATTAATATATAAAAACTTTATAGTAAATTATCGATATCTTAAATGATATTACTATTATGATTACCCGATAGCTGATTTAAAATAAAGAGTTCAAAGCCAAGACCTAAGACCACTGGCCACTACATGTGCTATTGTTGCCTTTTCCAAAGATAGTGATCTAACAATCAAAGTTATTCACAATTTTTTGATTATCTGGTGTTACGTCTTTGTAGTTAGACCAGTACCCAGTCCACCATTCCCCTTATTAGAATGGAGAGTCTGTGTTGCGTGGGTTGCTCAGATCAAGATGTGTCATGTATTCTCCTGGTGCAGATACCCCAATTCAAACATGTAACAAGTTTTCATTACGGCACTGTATTCCCCCAAAATAAGATCCATCTGGATAGTAGGCCCGGCATGACTTTTCACGATGTTTGCCTTACCCCCAAAATAAGCCCCAGTTAAGATCATAACCCAAACAAATGCATTTATTATGCCTGTTGCAGCATACAATTGATGCATTGAATTATAAAATAATATTAATATATAATTAAACATAAATAAATAACATTATTGACATTAATACTTTAAGTCAATGACATCTAAATTATAATTAAGCATTTGTAAATACCCAAGCGAGTCCTCTTGGACAGGATGTAAATGCCTATGTAAACAGATGAACCGGAGACTTCACACCAAGTGACCAATCGGAGTACCGGGCCAACAGACAAGCAGCATGTGCACTTGATAAGGAACAGATGGGGCTGCATCTAACGCGAATCCTCATAGTTCAGTACATCATGTGTTGGAGTGGACATGCTTAACGCCCTCGTGTGAAACAAAGAAAGGCTTCTTGAATTCTGGTGCCTGCGCCTTTTCATCACTTGCGTATGGACCATTGTTCCTAACTGTCTTCCTTGGGTTGCACGCCTGTCTCCTAAGCCTTCATTTAACACTTTACTTCATGGAGACTTTGGGAAGCCCGGGCCGCAAGAGGTCGTGACTTGGGGGAAGAATTCATGGGATGAAATCACCGACGGCTGCGTGGCCGGCGCACTGTGAGCAGGTTACACGGACAGGAAGTGCTTGTTTAAATAGCGCCCTGAGGCTGGGCGTGAGAGATTTGGGTCAATGGCTCTGTAAGAAATGGAGTTGCAAGAAATTCCAGCTAGAATTCAGGGTTTGGAGAGTTATGATGCTGTTCTAGAGGAAGATACATGCTTGTATTGGAATAAACGTGGATTTTTTAATATGAATAAATCTAGATTGTTGGATATAAAAAATTAAGACATCCCCTGAAAATCAGTCCTAGCATGTCTTGGAATGCTTCCAGGCTCTCTACTCTTCGTACATTCACTCTTTATTTTGACCTGATGAGATCTTCTAGGTAATGGCCTATATAATTACAAAAAACAGGTGTAAATTATTGCTTGACTGCCTTAGGGTCTAAGGAATTAGAAGCAATTATATTTTATGGGGGAAGAAGAGGAGTTCGTGGGTTACTTGGCGGTTTCGGAAGGGCATGGCCCTTGAACTGGGTCTGAACCGGGTGAGGGGAACATGCATCTCAAGAAGGGCATTTTGAGAAGGGACTGAGGTGCGCTAGGTTGGAAGGTGCTGAGGCTGGGGAAATAGCCCGCACGCCCTTCAGAGCGCAGGCAAGTGGCAGGAAATGATACTGGAGAGGTGAGCAGAATGGGTCGGTACGCACCTAGGAGCGAACACTGCCTGTGACACAGGCCTCATGCTAACTTGCTCATGGAATGCTGTGATGCTGAGGAATTGAAGGCAGCGGACGACCTGGCTGGGGAAGCTCACGCGTTTCCATGGACAGCAGAGGTTGACCAGGGCTGTGCTACCTTCAAACGCTGCCTGTTCTCTGGGAAAGAGGTCACGGCAGGTCACCTTGCTCCTGTCACCTGTGCAGGCTCTGAGGCCCAGGGCAGACTCAGGGACCATGCTGCCCCCCCCCCAGCACCCTCATGGACTCTTTTTGTCCCTTTCAAGGACCCTTAGTAAAAATGGCATCCTGCAGGAGGACGGCTCACTCTTTTCTACCCAAGAGCAAAGACTAAGCCTACGTTTTATTTTAACTAGTGCCTTTCCTGGTATACCTTGAGTTCTCTTGTCAACACACTGGGAAAGTGAAAAATTTGGCAGAAGAATGAACCCTAGGATTATTATTCAGTTTTAAACCACTCTTAGTTCAGCCCTCACTTCCGATTCATGAAATTTTCTATTTGAGCCTCACAATACTTCAGAAGGAGAAAAAAAAAAAAAACTATTAGATGAACAAAGACAAAATTTCTGTCTTATATACAGAAATTTTAATTCAATAAATTTCTGTGACCTAGCCATTATGGGATAGGAAATTTTCTTGGAGTTGGAACCTAAGACTCCAATGAGTGCTGATATATCAAGGGTCAAATAATGGCATCAAGCACTGTGACCAATTCTTGCTGACTTCATCCCAAACTGATTACTTTAGAGAACCCCGGGAAGTGTCTTAGTTCTTAAGATTGTTGTCACAAAACCTTAATGGTCTCTTCAAATGAAAATGCACCTCGCAGGCCTTGTAACTGACCTATTTGATTCCAACATAGATCATAATAATTTGACAGCATCACTTATTTTGGAGTCTGATTGCCTTCTTTGCCTCCGGGTGCTAGAGGAAAAGGGATTTGTGACTGAAAGGGTTAAGTGGATTTTATTATAATGTGCTCCCATTTCATTTCCCTCCCTTCAGCTCCTTCAGAAAATGTTAATCTAATTGTGATACTATCACTTTGATGACAATATGACAAGACAGACAAATTTGATTTTATTCTCCACAGAGCGAAGCATATGCTGCTTGGGAAGCTTTGACAGAGAGAAGGACATAAAACAAATGGAGTTCATGAATATACAATTTTTATTGTACACAGTAGTGACATCCAAACTTCAGAGACTAGGTGGGTGAGACTGAGACTTTCCTATTGAGATTAATGGGTACGTAAAAAGGTGCCATCAGAGAGTACTACAGTTTATGCTAAAAATGTCAATGTGGATCAGAATAAATTTCTCCTCAAAACGAGTGATACACTTAATGGCTGTGAGACATTTGCGTCCAGTAGTAGTTCCTCCAAAGTAATTTTTTGTTGTTACTGTAAATTACATAATCTTAACTGCAATTATAGTTCTGTTTAGGGAAAGGTCAAGTTAGTGCTGTGGATGGTTATAAAGCAAAAAGGAAATTGGTATACGGATTCCCCTGCCGATAGCTTATGAATGACTTCAAGTACAATGATTTTTTGTTAACTCTATTTCTCGTTTAATGCAATAGAGCAAGTAAAGACAGCACACATTAACAAAAAGCAAATTAGATTTCTCTAAGTAAACATGTATCTTCTTAAGGAGTGGAGCTTCTGGAGAAGGACAGTTTGAAGGTTAAAGGCACCATGCAGACAGGGAAGGGTTGTTTTCAAGAAAATCAGGAGCAGGAGATCTGCTGGGAAATTCTCATTGTCAGGTTTAAATCTCGATTTTGCAATTTGCCTGATTGAACATGAATTCCAACATGGTTCCTGCTCTTTGCTTTTCAAGGCTATGCTGACATTGAGCTTCAGCCCACCTTATCTGAAAGGGTTAAGAATGATTGTCTTAAAATACTGATTGCTAAGCAGTAGAATTTGGAATCTTCATATGATAATAAATTTGAAAGAGTTCCGTCCAGTTCAGTTTGGATCTCAAAGCTTTTTTCTTTATTTTATAAAGAAGATTAAATTCCAAGATCGTAGCATGAAACATAAAAGTAGTATGCCAAACCTTTGAGTTTTTAAAAATGTAATATATTTCCTGCAAATTAAAGACCTGAAGTAACATATCTGTAATTAAGAAGGTAGCATGTTTCAGGAACTACAAAACTTTTAGAGTTTAATTATGTAATTCCATTCTGCTCAGGCTTGTGAATGATTCTGGGCAACAGGAAAATTTTCACAGAATTCGATGACAAACAGAAAAAGTGAGAGTAGCGTGGATATTTAAGGCCTTGAAAGACCATCTAGTGAATCACTTTCTCCCAAGAGCAAATGTGTGCTTTCTGTCAGCTGCAAATCTTTTTTGGGAAAATTTCTCTCCTGGCTGACTCCCTTCCCGACCCTGTGATATACTGGCTTCCCTGAAACCTTTGGCTGAAACTCTCAGGAAAGAGGGGCCCTCTTTTCTTCCCTAGAAACACCCCAGAACTCTTTGTCATGACTGGAGTTTGCAATTTGCTGAGCTATCTGTTCTACCATAGAAATAATTCCACCCAAAACCAAATTTGATGATGTAGTCTGTCCTGGCTTCAGATGAGCCAGGTCCAAACACAATTTATGTTGGGGTTTTCAGAATACTGGAACTATTTCATGGACCCCTTTACTGTCTCCAGGGGAAGCACTGACAAAATACATTCTTCGAATCCTCTTTAGCTGGAGTTCAGCTTCAGTAACAAGTTCAGCAGTGTTGAGTATTTTGGGTACCAACCATACACAGGCAGGTGGCTAGATACATGGTTATGCTTCCATTTCAATTTGACATGAGTGGACTTCGATGAGAATGCCCTTAGTGCTATCCCTCCCACCTAGAGACAAATTGGTACAGGCGTGTGATTGATAAGCCAGGTTCTGGCACCAGACTGGGTTTTAATTTTGAGTCCTGGCTTGATGCACTGTTTTGGACAAAATATTCCTGTGTTAGTTCTTAGTCTTTTGTCTGTAGACTGAGGGACAGGATGGTGTTTCTCCAGGGAACAAGGGCATGGCGGACTATAGGCGAAGTGCTTCGGTAAGTGTCTATCACTGAGTGCTTCTCAACTGGCTATTTATTATTGCGGTCTTCTCTTTCTGTCTTTCAACAGAAGGGGATCAGACTATGCCGTCCCTCAAATAGGCCTCTAATAAAAATTATGTCTCGCTGGAGGCAACTGAAGAAAAGCAGCAGGGGAAAAGTTCTCTACCTTTTGTGAACTTTCTTGAAATCAGGGTATCAATTTCTCTTCTGTCACCCTGCCTTCTGCCTACCAAGAAAGAGAGAAAAACTTACTGCCAGAGATTGAGAGAGCAGGGAGAGGAGGAGGAGTTTAATAACCACACTCAGTCACCCTGTCTTTCCCCAGTTCTCCCATAGACACCTTCCCACGGGTTACCTCCCCCGGAAGCACAAACCTTTCTGTCTACTCTCCACAATTTATTTCCTTGTGTTAAAAGGGTATATATGCCCTTTGTATAACTACTTCTTTGGGTCTTTACCATGGAGTCCTCCGTACATGCAAAACTGAAGAAAAATTAACATTAAATGAAAATTGTATACCTTTTCTCTTGTTAATCTGCCTTTTTTAAGACTGTATCATAGGTCCAGGTGCAAAACGTAAGAGGGTAGAAGCAAAGGATTTTTTGTCCCCTGTGTCGTCCTACCCTCCCCTGTCCCGTCGGCACTTTCCCTACAGCGTCTCCCAGGTCCTATCACAGCTGCCACCGCCCACGCCGGTTGTTCTCTCTCAGCTGCCCGGGAGCATCGCCTTGGTAGCCTTGCCTAGCTTCACCAATAAAGTCTGTCTCTGGATGATGTCATTTAGCCCCTGAGGTTTTTACGAAGTTCTGCTACCTGGGGTAAGTTTTAAAAAATGCTGATTCTGGAACTCTACTTCTGGATTTTCTGGCTTTATTAATCTGAAATGGGACCTAGAATTAATATTTTTAAAAAATCTTCAAAATGAATCAAATTTGCACTTAGAATTGAGAACCTTTAGGGTAGGATGCTAATCACTAGAGGGACAAAAACAAGCAAGAACAACTCTTAGAGCTGGAAAAATGGAGAATTCTAACTGGTCTTGAGAGTTCAGCACAGGTATTGGGCCAGGTATGAGAAAGAGGAAACAAAACTAGACCTTAGAGTCACAGAGGGCTGTGAAATAGGAAAAAATGCAAATGAAAAACCAAGCCTACAGCTGCTGGAAGAGGAAGAACTGGGTGAGTCCCAGGGATGGAACGGCTGAAGGGGCGTGAAGAATGCTTTGAGATGAGGCTGGGGGAGCAGTCAGGGTGAGGGCAGGGCCCGGGGCAGACCCAGTGTGGGGCTGGTCTCCATCCTATCAGTGGTGCTCTACTAGATTTTAAACAGAGAACACTGTCAAATCTCTTTTTTCCCCTTTATTTGTCTATAGTTTTTCTCCACAATCCCTACCACCATACTAGATACTATAAATTTAATATGTCAAGCCACATGAAACAGTGAACATTGTATCATTTTGACCTATAAAGATGGCGATTTCATATAGCACACTGGAATAGTTGTTTAGTTTTATTTCTCTTCTTTTAGAAAGAAAGCAGAGATTTTTGACCTTTCTGTTTGCTCCTGTGTCCTTAAAGTTTTGTTTTGCCTTGTATTTTTGTTTTGTTTTGTTTCTTTTTGTTGTGACTGGCACAAAGAGGGATTTAAATATGTGTTGAATGAAAAAATAAACACTACAGAAAAGGCTTACTGAGGATTAGAACACATCAATGGAAATGATCAATATTTATGTTTACTGGAAAGATGTTTGGATTTAAAAGATAAAGAAAAACATGACTTTACATATTCAGGAGAGACAGAGAGAGAGAGAGACAGAGAGAGAGAGAGAGGATTCCTTATAAAAGAAAAAAGAAATTTCCTTTGTATCACATTTACCTTTGCACTGAATTGACGAGACATCCTTGTAACTTATTTCCCCCAATTCTGATGAAAAAGAAATCACCCTAGATTCTCCATCCTGCCCACTTGCCCTTTATATCCAAAAGCATATAAAGATTCTCAGATATAAAGTACTAAATAAAGTTACTTTTAAATATTTCTGAGAAACAAAGGCAGCTCAAGGGAAAACTGCAAGACTGAGAGATGAGTCACGAGAAAGAAGGGAGAGGAGTACTGCTGGAGCGTCAGGGCCCATGAGTGTGCATTAACTCAGCATCAGCTCGGAACTGTCCCAGAGGTCCCAGCATCCCCACTGTCAGCAGGGTCATGAGAAGAATGTCAGTAACCACAGTGCCTGAATTGTACAAAAGCTGCAAAATTCCAGTCTAAATCCACAACCAAAATTTCAAATGAACTCAGCAAAAATGGGAGAGATACAGAAAAAGGCTCAAAGGACCATTGCTTAGAATGATAGGGAAATAATACATGAATTTCTGCAAATTCGCAGATATGTATATATATATGTATGCATCTTTAAATTTCTACTCAGTGTCTATTATATAAAACAATTTCAGATTAAAAGGAAAATTTGATGGGAATGTTCACAAATTATTGACTTAATTTGCATTTTTAAAAATTAATATTGGACATTACCTTACTCTTACATAAATAAAAATGGCTAATGAATCACTGGTAATAATTTTTTTATCTTCTGGTATCAGTGGCTTGCTGGCTAGATCATCCCTGATATATACACTTTTCCTTGGAAAAGTTTAAGCTATAGTGTACACAATCGTGTTTAAGTGGATACATTCCCTCAATGGGCTTTCACAGACTAAAATTGCTAGTTTTCTCAGAATTATCCACCATTCTCCAGCTAGTGGGTAGCGCTGTGTGCCAGCTCCCACCCTCACTGTATGGGCCTGGCAGAGACTTGGGCAGGGCAGCCCAGCCCGAGCTCCAGCGCAGGGCGTGGCAGGGCTTTGCGGGCATTGGTGCCAGATCCGACCTCGCCTCCTTCCCTGCCCAAGGACCACTTTCTTCTTGTTAACCAAAACTTTGTGAAAAATGGTCTCTCCTGCTATCTGCATGACTCAGAGTATTCATCAAATCCTGTGTGGTGACAGCTCTATAATGCAGTTGTGACAGAGCCGGGAAAACGTCAGTTTTATCAATCAGTATGCAGGAGAATCATAAAGCAGTCCTTTCCTAGGCTATTATACTCCTTTGCACTTTTATTCTTTTCTTTTGCAGTAATCATTTTTTTCCATGTATGTCGCCTTATGTGCCAACAAAACAAAACAAAACAAAACGATGTGCAGTTTAAAGTCCATGGTGATCTATTGTGAATTTCCAGAAGCTTCCAGAAAAACACTCTTGGCAGCATAAGAGAGCAAGGATCTATCACACTGCCTGTAGGATGCTATCACATTTCAGTGATAGGATCAATGAATTGCAGTTAAATACATAAGAGCTATTTATGTTTCTGACTTTTCCACTGTTTTTAAAATTTCTATGGACATAGCTTGTTTAGTTCTCTATCCTTTCTGTTATCTACCTCATGACAGGTAAAGAAGTTTAAGTATGTTTAAAGCTGGAAGAAGAATTACTTGAATTTCATTTTTCTTCCTATATAAACTTACTGCATCATAACTGTGTTTCTCCTTCTGCACACTGTGTGTAAATTGGCCATTGAGCTGATTATTTTGCCTCATCAGATATTATTTCCTAAAACCTGGGGTCATCTGTCTGTCTATCTATCTATCTAGTCTGTAGACTACATATACTATCTCTAGATAGTCATTATATATATATAAAACACTCATAAAATTTTCTTTGTGTTTTTCAAATGTCATCACTATTTCCATTATTCCTGATATTGGTGATTTTGACATTTGTCAACTTTATTATGGTTTAGAAGGAATTACTTTCTTTGTCAATTTTTTTGTATATATGTCTGGAAATGTATATACACAGAAATGTACAATATATGATTTAGGTTAGTGTGTTCCTGTATCTTTCATCTTCATACATCTACACCCACTTATTTCTACCAATCAAGAGACAGAACCACCTGAAATTCTGGAGAGTTTTCTCTTGCCCCAACCATGCCATTCTCCACCTCTTTCCTCCATGCCACAAAAAATTACACATCTAATTTATCTCACTTTAGATTTGTTTTGCCTTTTCTTAAACATTCTATGAAAGGAATTATATTAAAATATGCTTTTGTGTCTTTCATTTTGTTTAAAGTAATGCTTTTGAGTTTTATGGTTTCATGTATATAAAGAATTGTTCTTTGGAAGTGAAAGATCCGTGCCTCCCGAGAACCCACCATATTGGGTCAGGAAGGATCCAACCAGAAGACAACTAGCCTGCCTTCCTGGTGAGTGGCACGTGATTGGCACGGACTTCAGGAAGAGAAAGATCTGTGCCTCCCACGAGCCTACCAGTGCACAGGCTGAGAATCAAGGACCGACCCCCTCTTCCTGTAATCAACCTACTGGTTCAGAGGACCGGCTAAGTTGACAGCAACTAAGGTACATAAAGCAACTAAACGCTTGTATTGCGTGGTTGATTTTGCAGGCCTGGGTCCGGCAGTCTGAGCATCTCTTAGGAGAATGACAGTATGCAATGTAGCAAACATGGGGGATTCCCTTCTGTCTTGTCTTTGAGGCCTAATATTGCTCTCATTCTTTTGCTTTATTCTGATTAATTTTTGTTTTGCTTTATTTCATATTCTGTTTTGGTTTTGGTTTGATTTTACTATACCTGATGGGATGGTCAACTATTGTGAAGATAACAAGATATACTATAGTAGCTATTGTTTTCCTAGTATCTGGCTTTGAAGTTCTGTACCAGTTCTACTGTTTTGTTTTGATTGACTTTGTTCTGCTATGTTTTGTTGGATTTTACTACCTTTAAAACAAAATTTAAAAACAAAGAATTGTTCTTTTACATTTATGCTTATGAGGCATATTGGCTTGCAATTTTATTTTCTTCCAATAGTTTTGTCTAGTTTTTGGTATTAGGGTTATGCTAACCTTATAAAATGAATTGAGAACCATTTATTCCTTTTCTTTAGCTTTCTAAAGTAATTTGTATTATTGTTTGTATGTTAGTTGTATTAAGGCTTGGTATTGATTCCTTCTAAAATATTTGATAGAAAAGATAAAAAGTCAATTAAACATGTATATGTCTAGAAGTAACTACATGGCATTCTGTTATATTTTTATTCTCCAAGTATCTATGGACTTAAGTCAGTAAATTTCCAATATAGTTTCTGGTTCTAGAAATCAAAGCAACCAAAATTAATTGGAATAATGGTCTTTAAAATTTTTTTTCAAAATTTTTCTTTAAAAAGTGCAACTTGCACATTTAAAGGGTCCACATTCTAAATGAATGCTCCTGGCCCAACTACAACAAACGCATTTTCTTTGCTCAAAACAAATAAACAACTTTTCTTTTTTTCTTTTTTCTTTTCTTTTCTTTTTTTTTTTTTGTACCAGGGATCAAACTCATAACCTTGTGATTGCCAGGTAGGTGCTTAGCCACTGCGCTACACCCTCAGTTGTCTTTTCTTTGTGTTCTTTAAGAATTTAAGCTAGATTTAGTATGAAAATATTTTAAGATAAAGTTGGCTAAAACACCACACAGATATATGCAATTCATATTACAATAGAAGAATATGTATGCTTTATGAAACTTACAGGTTCTTTTATTCTGACCATCATTTTTTTTTATTTTACCTCAAATATTACTAGATATGCAGTCAATGATACCATGAAATGTGTTATTAATACTTTAATTGTAGTAATATTTATATCCCAAGATTTTCCTTTTAGTCTTCACTTTCAAGATGTAACACCTAGACTGTAAATCATTTGACTGAAAGAAATTATTACTTATTATTTGCATATATAAATATATGCATATGTAATATCAGCATTCCTTGATATTCATAGAGAATTAGTTCCATGACTGTCCACAGATACCAAAATAGATAGATGCACAAATTTGCTATATAAAACACTGAAGTATTTGCAACTAACCTATGCACATCCTTCTTTAAGTCACCTTCAGATTATTTTTAATACCTAATTCAATGTAAATGCTATATAAATATTTGTCATGCTGCATTGTTGTGAATAATGATAAGAAAAACAATCTGTCTGTGTTCAGTAGAGATGCAGTTTTTCTCCCAAAATTTTCAGTCCCCAGTTGGTTGAATTCATAGATTCAAAACCCACAGTTACTGAGGGTCCACAGTGCTTGCACTCACATGTACGTGTGTATGAATGGTACAGTCCTTAATAACTAGCGTTGGTATGCTGTATCCACTGAAAGTTGTTGACTGAATACTGATGGAAAGTGTGGGTTCTATTACTAGTGTGAACTATACACAAAGCAACCGTGAATCTCTTACAACTCATACAAGACTGGTGGCTACCTCAGGATCTCGGCTGTGGCTTTGAAATGAATGTCTCATTCAGATTTCTTATGAACTGAGCTAGTTAGCAGATGAATAATCAAATTGAGGGCCTTGTGTATCCTAGGTGACCAATTTACCCCAACTCCTTGATTGTGGAGTCTTTAGTTTTGCTTAGAAACATTCATCAAGGATGAAAGGCTATGCATGAAATAGAAATAGGAGGTAAAAAGTGGCAGGGTTTGTGCACTGGAAAACACGTTTTTGAATAAGTGAGATTCTGAGGATTTTGTGTACCATACATGACTTTCCCTTTTTTGACAGGAACTAGCAGAGGCTGGAGCAAGAGGAGAAGTAGAAGACAATATGGTAAGCAGGGAAGAGCTATATTCACATTTTGTTATGTTATATTTTAGCAGAAGTTTTAGATAGAAGCTAGGCACTTCATATACATCCCTTCACAATTTGGAGACACTTCTATCAGTAGTTTTTGATATTTTTTTTTATTTCGATGAGTGAAAACTGAGGACAGGAAGACTAAGTACCGTATTAATTACAAAGACAGGAAAAGACAGACTTGGGACTCAAGACCAACTTGAAAGAAATCCCAAAACCTCCCCAGCAGAGCTCTTAGGGAAATCACTCTGATTATTTATTCCAACATTTTACCTATGGCACCAGCCATCGGAAGGACACTTTAAATCTCTTACATAGATAATAGCATCCTAAGTCTAATAAGATGTGACGGCAGACGCAGGAAAAAGATGGCTTTCTGCTAAGGAGGCTGTGAGACACTTCCCCTGGTATGCCCGACGGAGCACGTTCTTGCCGTTACCACTGGTGCTGGGGGTGAATGCCACTGAGGACTTGCGGGGGCTCAAGGAATGGGGGTGAAGGCACTTCCCTCCACCCTCTTGCCTGCCACTGTCTCCCCACTCCAGGGGGCCGCAGGCTACCTCAGGGTAGGATCCTGGCCTCCTCTTCTCTAAGGACGTGCATTTGACTCAGTGTTGGCTTTTCTCAGACTTAAAGAAACGGCGCTGGCCCTACAAATCAAATAGCTGTTTCCCAAGCGTAGCAAATGGCAAGGCCTACACATTTTTTAGGATTTCAACCCACACAGTTATGACTTTGATAAGTTCATTTCTAAAGATGATGAGAGTCGTTTGCCAGCACATCTGTGTGCACACTAGGTTTTCAAGGACAGTTTTCAAGCAGCATCTATTCTGTTGGAAGGATTAAAGTAGGTGAGAATAACCACTGGCTTTTCTGTTAACCAGCTGAAAGATCATACGTGTGTCACTTGAATTATCAGTAGCTCAGTAGTCTTATCTGGAAAATAGTGTGATTGAATGAATGCACGTGTAGATAACTACTGTGACTTCCTTGCTTATCCACAACCTTCTATCCTAGCTAAACTCACCGTTACTTAAATGTAAGTCAGTTTTATTATAAGCCTAGATAAGTCACAATTAGGAAGACAAGTGTGCCAGTAGAGTCCTATAATACAATTTCAAGCCACATGTACATGCATGTTCATGGGTAGGCACATGTGCGCGTTCATGGTTAGGTACATACGCACATCAATGCATAGCTATTTTGCGAGTGATACGTAAGCAAAGTGTCCTGGGTTATCTCCCTCATCGTTCTCCCTCCTCCTGCTGTATTGGGAAGATTTCTCCATCTCTATACTGTTTACAGTTTGTGTCGTCTATTCAGACAAGTATTCAGGTTCTAGTTTAACCTGCTCCAAACGGCAAGAGCATCTCTGCCCTCTGGTTCTGTAAAACACTCCAGCTTTTCTAATCAGCTTCCTTTTTGCCTAACGTGACTCCAGAGAGCCTCTGTCATTGGCACCAAAGCATTCCTGGCTCATACGATCTCCAGTCAGTTGTGTTTTCCTCTACCCGGGAAAATGTGTGCAATCCTCTCTGCAGGGTACCTGTGGAATCTGCACAGTGCAGATCTAATGTGAACTCACTTTGATCAATTTATGCACCTAGTATAGTAGCTTTTCAAGGTGACTTGTATTAAAAATATTCTCTACCGCATTTCCCCCAGCAGCTGCTGAGCCATTCTTTTGCTGCAAGCTCCTAGAAAGAGTTGCTGTCACCAATTGATACCCTCCCAGTCTCTATTGTACCTACCATGATCTACTCCTCTCTCACCTCGATGCACAGTTCTTTTGTTGCAGTCAGTAATAAACTCTTAAGAAACCACTGGATGAGGGCCCATTCCCACTTCTTTGATGTACTTTTAGCCTCAGTGTGCAGGACCTTACATCTCAGGTGTTTCTTCTGATTCCTGGTCCCTGTATCTCTTCTCCTTTTCTAGCTCCTCTTGTCTCAGCTGAGCCTTTGAGTGCTCAAATGTTTCCATTCTAGTCCTTGATCCTCCTGTCTTCTTAAACTGTTCTAATCCTCTTGCTGATGTCATTGAGTCATTGACTTTAAATATATATTTAAAGTAAAAAAATCCCAAGTTGACATATCCAGCCCAGGCCTCCCTCCTACCCTCCAAACTGGCCCAGTTGACATCTGCTGGATGTCTAATTCTTGTCCTCGACTGGCCCTGAGCAAACTGACCAGCTGCTTTTCCCTGCATCGCCTGCAGCCTTGGCCATTACAGTTGACGCCAACTCTATCTTTCGAGTTTTTCAGGTCAGATGTCGAGTAGTCACCCTTCGCCCCTGTTTCTCATTCATTCTATAAGTATGCTTTTCCCACTGTGAAATTCTGCTGGCTTAACCTCTAGACACGGAATGAACCCAGTCACATCTTGTCACCTCCACTGTCAGCACCATTGTCCCAGCCACCATCCCCTCCTGCTGGGCTTTCCATGGTGTTTCGCTCTGGTTTCCCTGGTTCTTTTCACCTTCAGTCTTCAGCCTCTTCTCCACAAGAGAACCTGGAATGCTCCTGCTGGAGCTCCCAGTGGATGATGTGACACGCGTGTTCAAAACCCTTCCGTAGCGCCCCTGTGAACTCAGCCACAGTCTGCACAGCGGTCCGGAAGAACCTGCTGGGCCTGATCTCTCCTCACCTTCCCGCCTTCATCTCCTCCTCCATCCAGGCGCAGCTCGGCCTCGGAGCCTTTGCACACACTTGGTGCTCTGCCTGCATCGCCCTCTTCACGTTCCCACCTCTCCACTCCTCCACCTCCTTCACGCATCTGCTCAATTGTCCTCCTCTCAATCAGGCCTATTTAAAAGAATGGTTGTGTTGCTCTAACACCCCAGGCTCTGCTTTTTCTCATCATCTAACATACTGTAAACTTGCTAGCTCACTACATTTAATCCTTATTATCTCCCCTATTAGAAAGTAAGTTCTATAAGGGCAGGGACCTTTGCTTTGTCACTGATTTGACTCAAGGACTTAAAACAGTTTCCAGAAAATTATCAGTTATCAATGTACTTCATGTTGTGTGCATAAAGAGGAAAGTAGTGCTTCATGAATTCAGGTAATTTTATCTCTGTTCGACAGGTAATACGTTGGAGGACGGGGATTCCGAACTACTCATTCAACACCATGCTTGAAGTAATCGATATGATTTCTGGCATGAAAAATGCATTACATAATTTGTTCCTCATCTATTAATCTGAACATACACTAGTGCAAATAACACCAGTTCCATTTATTTTACTTACTAATTATTGTTACCAAATAAGATCTTTGATCTTTCGTTGGAGGTCAAAAGCACAAAGTATGAAAATGTTTATATACTGAGTTATACATTTTTGATCTTAAAAAAAGACCATATGAAAACAAAAAGCAAGCCATAATGTTTGTATCAACTTAGATAAAGAACTCTATAAATAATAAATCTGATCATAACAGTTGTTGGCAATGAGGTGGAAAGTGAAATTCATACATTATTTGTGGGAGAATAAGACAGTATGACTACTGCAGAAAATGTTGCCAGTTTCTTAATGAGTTAAACACTCTGTAGCATCTATCATATAAACCAGACATCCTATGCCTAGATAGCCACAACAAAGGAAAGCACACAACCATACAACACGATGCTTGTGTTGGTTTCATGCATAAAAAGCAAAACCATAAAGATCGAACTTCTTCTCTCCTTCTGTACTTTGGTTGAATAGTGTTCCTCTACTCTGCCCAAGTTGCATCCACCCAGTGCCCGTGAATGTGATCTTATTCGGAAATACGGTTTTGCACGTGAAATCAGGTTTCTATGCTGTCACAGCCTGAAGTAGGATGGGCCCTGAATCTGCCATGATTGGTTTCCTTGTGAAACATGGAGGGAACTGTGGACGCAGACAGGGAAGAACGCCTTGTGGAGGTGGAAGCCGAAACCATGATTGATGGGTCCACGATGCCGAGGAGTGGCAGCAGCTACCGGAGGCAAGGAAAGAATCCTGGGACAGAGGCTTCCCCAGCGTTGGCAGAGGGAACGGGGCCTGCCCACAGCTTCATCTCAAAGTTCTGTCCTCTAAAATGGAGAATAAATTTATGTTTTTAAGCTACACAGGTTGTGGTTTCTCAAGGCCATCCCATGTTATGGCGTAGGCCTAAGCTGTCCCCCCGGATTCTCATATGTGTGGAAGGTGGTTGGCTCATGGAGGCGTTGAATCCATGCAGAGCTCAAGGCTGACTCTGCTGTAGGAGGCAGCCTGGTTGGAGGTAGGTCACTGGGGCATGACCTGGAAGGGGTGTTCTCGTTCTCAGCTCCTCCCTTTAGTTTCTGTTTCCCAGAATAATATGAGTAGGCTTTTGTCTACTGGACCTTTCCACCGTGCTGTTTCTGCCTGGCAGCCAGCTGGCCATGGACTGAAACCGTGAACCAATGTAGACCTCTTTCCCTTTATGTTGTGTGTGTCAGGTGTTTTAAAACATCTAGAAAATGACCATGCCTGACAACAGGTGTGTGGTATTTTCTTCCAATGTGGACTTTTGGTCAGTTTCTTCTTAGAGAGAGGCAACTCTACCCTTGTCCTGATGGATCCCAGAGGGTTTGGTTTGCCCTTTACAGGGTGCCTGCACAGGGCTGTTTATCCTAAGATGGTTTGATGCCCACACCTCTGACGTGTGGCCAGGTGTCCTTCTCATAGGATTCATGTTTCTATTCAGAGGTTCTGTGTGTTCATCAAGAGAGCTACTGAGGAGGTGGCTCCACAAAACTCACAAATAATGAAAAGCAGTTCTTCCTCATAGATTCTGGAAAGAAGAGGGCAGCCTGACTCACAGAGGAAGGGGAGCTTCCAGGACAGGGAGGCCCAACCATTGGTGGGAACCAAGAGAAAGCTGGGGCCACAGAGTCTCTGGCATTATCCAAGTACATTTCCCTTGGGAGTTCTATCAGGTGGTTTTGGAGAAGCCAGTGCCAGCCACATGGAGACACACTGAGACGCATGTGGCTGCTGTAGCACATCTGGGTCTGCTATGTGGGGTGCGTGGTCAGTAGGATGCCGGCAGCAGGAGGCAGGTGGAGAAGGTGGATACCTGGATGGACCATGCTGAGGAACCCAGGCAGTAGGAAACCAGAAAGTGTGTCCAGTGTGACCAAACCCTGCTTCTGAGAAGTTTCAAATTATATTCAAGGTGGTTATCAAGGCAGCATAAAGTTATAAATATACATTCTAAATAGAAAAATAAATGTGGTCTATTCCTGTGATGAACAATAAGAAGGAGCCATAAAATGAACAAAAACACAGAGAAGTGGATGAATCTTAATATCACCCTGATGAATGAAAGGAGGGAATCACAAATGGACAGGTGATGTAGAATCCTATTTCTATCATGTTCTTTACAACTGCAAACTAATATACGTATAATTTTTTAAAAATGAATCCAGAAACAGGCATAGGGGGTGTTTAGGGGGGAGCAGGGAATACTCATTTCCTCAATCATGGTGTTGATTTTGGGGGTACAGACAGATTCAGAGCTTACTGAATTGTACATTTAAAGTGTATTTAAACCATAGTTCATACCATGCCTCGGTGAAATTTGCAGAAAAATTACAGTGATGTTCAAAATAAACCCAAGCTGTGGATAACTCAAGGAAACCAAAAGGAAGCAATTCCCTTGGGAAGACCTCACTTCCTCGAGTTAAGAAGAGAGTTTACAAGCGCCTCTTCACCAAGTTTGTCAAAAGTAGAGAAGACAGCTAACCAGTCTTCCTGGTGAGCAGTGTGAGCAGTTCAGACTCCAGGAAGAGAAAGATCTGTGCCTCCCGTGAGCCTACCAGTGCACAGGCTGAGAATCAAGACCCCCCCCCGCCACTGTGAGCAACCTCCTGGTTCAGAGGATGGGCTAAGTTGGTAACAGCTAAGGTACATAAAGCAACTAAACGCTTGTATTGTGTGGTTGATTTTGCAGGCCTGGGGCAGGCAGTCTGAGCCTCTCTTGGGAGGATGACAGTATGCAATGTAGCAAATATGGGGGATTCCCTTCTGTCTTGTCTTTGAGGCCCAGTGTTGTTCTCATTGTTTTGCTTTATTCTGATTGATTTGTTTTTGCTTTATTTCATATTCTGTTTTGATTGGTTTTATTCTGTTTTGGTTTTGGTTTGATTTTACTATACCTGATGGAATGGTCAACTATTGTGAAGATAACAAGATATACTATAGTAGCTATTGTTTTTCCTAGTATCCTGAAGTTCTGTACCAGTTCTACTGCTTTGTTTTGATTGATTTTGTTCTGTTACTTTTTGTTGGATTTTACTATCTTTAAAATAAAATTAAAAAAAAAAAGATTGTCAAAAGTAAATGATGCCTGGCAGTTTGTCCTGTACCACGTGCCTTTCGCCTCCCTGAAGTCCTGAGGCACCTCGGCCTTCTCTGCTGGTCACAAAGCCGACGGATGGAGGGAGGGAAGAAAGGGCTCGGAGGAGGGCAGCATGGCTCAGGGAACCTCACTGCGCCGACAAATCCCTGGTGGTCTCGCGAGATGAACAACGAGCTCGTTTTGCTGTTTCCCATTACATTCTGATGGGGAAGATGTGTGCTCACTTGCAAATGTCAGAGCAGGCTTTTGCAAACACCAGCAGCACCTCACCACAAGAAAGGCCGCGCTCCTGTGGGTGCAGCCCCAGCAGGATCTTCGCTCCTTCCTCAGTTTCCTGCATGCCACACCTGCCCTTTTCCAGCGCCACACGGTAATTTCAGGAAGCATGTGTGAGCTGCGCTTTACAGTAGGACGCGCCGTCCAGAAGGTCCCCAGCCAGCAGCATCTATGCGTCGGAGGTCCATCAGACCGCCGCAGTGGCAGATGGCGGCTCTTCGGAAGTCTAGTGACATATGGTCCGCATTCACAGCGGTGCGGCCTGCTCGTCACCCTGTGGCCGGATTGCAGAGACAGCCCTGGGTCTCGCTGCCTCTGGTCCATCTCGCGCAGCTCAGCTCCCGCAGCATCCGATTCAATATGTCTCACCCCATCCAGGAAGAACGCAGAGTAACATTTATCGTGCTCTCCCGCCGGCGCTGCGTCCCTCATTGCTTTCCCATATGTTTTCTCTTTTGCTTCTGACAGTACATCCCCGAGATGCTCTGGGGTCTGTGGCGACGTCTTAGGACTCATTTCATCACTTTCGAATGCTTTGCCTGAGAATATAGGTATTTGTGAATATGCCGCATTCCACAGCCTCTGCTCCTTACAGTGCTGAGTCAAAAGGGCGGTCCCTCTGCCCCTCACTTCTGTGTTCCACACTTTCCCTTGCTGAACCCCTACCTTACACTTCCCCAGCTACGCACATCTCTCATTCTTCAGGCTCCACCCCAGGCCGTCTCTACAGGAAGCCCTTCTTAACAAAGGGGCTTCTTCACTGGTGAAACCGTCTTTTCTACCCATATGTACCCAACTCCTCTGCCTTGTTGGTGAAGATGTGTCTAGTTATTGCTGGGAAATAAACAGTTGCCAAAAAACTTTTTTGATTTGATTCTTTGTTTCATTAAGTAGACTGCAAACACCTTGAATGCCTTGCTCTATGCAGTGCTAGCTCCGTTGTCGAAGTCAGTTCACTCTAAATTCATGTTTGAACACCAAAGATTTTGAGAACTCAACATATTTTTCCCATGAGAAGCAATGGAAAAACTGAATGATTCGTTCTGAGGTCTCAAAATTACACTTACAAATTCATTTTTTCCAGGACTTTGATGAATTTTGCCATGATTTCTTTCTTTAACTCTACAATGGTTCTCACAGTTTTCCTCTTGGCTTTGCTGCTGGTGTCACTAGCTTTTTTTTGGAGCTGTGGTTATGATACTGTACACAAATTAAGTGCAAAAGTGTATAGTGACAAATATTTTAACGCACTAACAGAAGCATTGTACTTCATCTGGCTGAGAGCGGCTCTTAGACTGAAGCACCTCCTGTTTGTGTGGGCAGTGAGATGCGATGTGTGGCCCACTCAGTACATAGGAACGTACAGAGCTTTTCAAGGCTGTTTTTCGCTTGATTATGGAGCAAATTGTTTTGAACTTTGCTGTTTGAAGAACAGTGGAAAGTTCAGGCTTGGAGCTGTTTGCCAGTGGTTATATCCACATGTATATAAATACAAATGTATATGTATATTCATTAAAAAAGACAGTGGATGTTTAAATTTTAAAATGTAAAAAAATGTATCACAGTAGAAGATACATGTTCACTAATCCCCTTCACTCTGAATGCACTTATCCCGTTGTTCTTTATTTTTTTTAATTGAACCAAATTTTACTTGTAAAATCTGAGACATGGGCTACTATTCCTTTTTTCTTTTTTTTTGAGAGAGGATCTCGCTATGTAGTCCCAGCTGGCCTTGAAATATCCCATTGTTCGTGCCACTTTCTGAGGCTGCTCGGGGAGTTCTTCCTTGTGTGCTTCTCTCGTTGCGCTGCGCTGCCTGCCTTGACCCCCTGAATCAAATCAGGATATTTACCTTCCATGTCCATCTCGAACTTTGGAAGAGCCGGAAGTATCAAAGTGACTAATGTGAGTGAAAACACACCCCAGTGTTTTTACAAACTTGCCTTTCTGTTGGACAGCACTTGACAGCAGTATCCACTGTATTTTTCCCCTACCTTGTAAAGCTGCTCGGGAAAGAGAACTTGCAGAACTGCTTCAGAAAGTGGAAAGCATGGTGGGATAAATAATTGTGTTGGAAGAGAAAGGGAAGATTTTGAGGGGCATCCATGGCAATGTGTCTTGCAAAATGTTTTAAGATTTTAAATAGCCATTGTATTGTTCCATCATACCTCTTACATATTTCAGTTTCCTAGGACAGCCTTTGCAAATTTAGATCTTGAAACTAAGCATGAAATGCAGATGTCTGCATGGAAGCGAAAACTGTAGTGAGTTTGCATGGGTTACCACGACTCTAAGCTGACAGTGACCATCAAGTCAGGGTCGGGAAGAGATTCACTCAGGGTCCTTGTCTTAGTCTGTGGGCCTCCCGGGTGGTGCTGGCTGCTGGTGCTGTCCCAGGTGACAGTGGAGTCACTTCTCTCCTTCAAGGACACAGTGGGGTGAGATGTGTCAGCTCACAGTCTGAGGACGGTTCAGAGAAGCATCCCCATGAGTGTTGATTCATTCCATGAAATTAAGGGCCTCTTGTCCTCTGGGCCATGGTACCAGAAAAGACTTTGGTCCAGGGTCCATGTGCTGTTCTCTCTAGAAAGACTATGTCCTGTGTCTGTGGGAATCTCAGACTCACAGCCCCTGACTCCAGCGGCTTTGTCCCAGCTGCCACCAGATAGCCAGGGCCCTTTAAATGATAACTTCTCTATCTCAGGTCTTCTAAATATGAATGAAGCCCCGGAAGGGTGGCCGCTTTGGAACATGACAGTGTTTGGGGCCAATTCCTATCCTTAGCAGAGATGCTGGAATTCATCCTCATCTCATTTGCTGAGCGCTCTATCATTAAAGTGTCATTGAGAACTGACACCACTTAATTTTAGCAGCTTTCAGTTCTCGTTTGCAGCAAGAATAGCTCTAAATGGAGAGGAGTGCAAATTACAGAGAGAGGGATATTTTTACACCACACTCAGCATTTTATCAAACAAAGCAGCCTCCCGGGGAATAGAGGACAATACATTATAAAACCAAACTCTCCTCTGATGCTGGTAAATGGGTATTTAATCTTCCGATTGCAGGCATCCGCTCTGATGAGGCTGTCAGGAATATACTGGCAGGGACATTATCTGAGCTGCTGTGTTTTCCTAGTCTTCAAAATAGCCTCAGTTTTTATTTTGGGTGTGGTCAAAATGAGGGAAAAAAGAAAAGAAAAAGAAGAAACGAAAGGCAAAAAGGATTCAGAGATCAGCTGTCCCCCGCAGGCCAGTGTGGAACCTTTACCTCTTCACAAATTACACAGCTCTGGAGATTTTTCCCCGATTAATTGCATAATTGCTTTTCCTGCCAAAGTAATTTGAACCCTTGGGGGTTAAGAAAATCACTTACTGTGAAATAGTGGCAATTTTTAACCCATTCAGCTGGCGTTTCTCTGCCTAATTAAATGTAAAAGGGCTGTGTGCGGCCGCGGAGTGTGTGTGTCTGAGGCGACTCAAATTGCGGTGCAGGGGAGGCCTTGAGGATCTGCACCCTGATAGAGTTATTACCCTGAGCTTTGTGTGCTCAGACTACCTGCACCATTATTTTGTGCAGGAGAAAACTGTATCTAAGCATGTACTGAGCTCTAATATTTGCATCCGTCTTTCTGTGCATTAAAAGAAAGCCATCACGAGTGAGAGAGAATGTTCAGTCTGCCAGGAGGGCATCCTGTCACTGCACATGGCTCTCAGAGCTGCTCAAAGGCTTTCATAAAAACTCAACTTATTATTCTATAGTACAGAAACCGAGGCCCAGAGGCGTCCCGACTCCTCCAAGGTCACACCCAAAGTCAACATTTAGAGTATTAAATGATCTCTGCAGTTTGGCCTATCTCTAACTTTAGCCTAAGTTACATTCTTATATCATGAACCATTTGTAAGAAGCAAATTATACCAAAAGGTTTATGGTTCTAACTATTAGACGCAAGGTGGGGCTGTAAGAGATATAAAACTGACCTATAGCAAAGAGACTCTCAGTGGCCTTTCTCTACTTAGGTGAATATGTTTTGTTGCTTTTGGACATCTGAGCAAAAATGATTTAGGAACAAGAGGTCTGGTGGGTTGTGGGCTTCAAATTAGTCCTGGAGAAACCTCAGTTTATGTATTTTTTTCAAAGTATCAGTTTGATACAAGGGATTAAGCTCTGTTTAATTTTCTAAAGTCGCCCTTTCTGTCTTCTCTTTCCCCTCTCTCTGTAGTTTACTTTGATTTTTTTCCCTTTTCTGTTCCTAGTCCTATTGCTCCACATAGTCAACCATCAGAATATCAAGATGGCATTCAACTGACAAAGTTAAAAAAAGTTCTTACAAAAACAAAACTAAGCCTTTCAGAAAGCTCAGATAGCACTGGAAACTAAAGCCATCTTATAACCAGAAGACAGATTTATTCCCCCCAAAGAATCAAATTATCAGCAAAAGATTTTCAGTGATGTGGTTTGTAGCAAAAGTAGAGGTTCAAGGGCAGAGAGGCAGGGAGAGTTGTGTCTTGGGGTGGGGCTACCTGGCTGCTCCTGTGTGTAGAAAATAAGAAACAGAAAAGATGTGATGTGTCAGAAAGCCCAGGAAAGTGGGGGACAAAACTGGGATTAGACACAATTCAAGTCTGTGGTTGCTATAATTTTATTTACGTTCATGGTCCAACAGCATCCACTGGACATGGAGTCCCAAGTGTTCTGATGTCTTTTATTTGATTTTAAATGATTCGGTCCCAGCCTTAGCAATTATAAGTGCTACCTGTATAAACATTTTCAACTATCCATATACTACTACTGTTACCCGTACTTTGTCTGTTTCTGTTACAGATAAATTCTCAGCATCCGCAGTCATTACTCAGCCTGGCAATTTCTTGACCTTCCTTAGGGCACAGACCAAATCATTAATCCAGGCTGAGGAGCCCTCAAAGCCACGGAGCTCCTGTTGTCACAGAGATCCAAAGTAAATCGGCCCACCTCCCACCTGCCATTGCCAAACAGCCCTGATCTATGGCAGACAAGCCCCTGGCCTTGTTTCTAAATTCCACCCCAGGGATCCACACCAGAATGCAGGGAGGATGGAACATCATAGGGTAAGTTGAGTTTGTAGGGGTGCAGAGGAGTGTAAACACAGAGGGGGGGGTGCTTCAGCACGTGGGCTGGGAATAGTGAGGAGCTGGGTTAGATTCTTGCTGAGGAAGTGGACAACGGGTTGAGACCAGATAGTGGAAGACCTAAATACTGGTAAAGGTATTAATTCTTTACTTTGGGGGTGGTAGGAAAGCTTTGACGCTTTTGGAATGTGATGTGATTAGAGATCAGCGGTAGCAATGCCCACAATGAGTGGAAGATTGGAAGA
This sequence comes from Dasyprocta punctata, assembly GCA_004363535.1. Classification (NCBI taxonomy): domain Eukaryota; kingdom Metazoa; phylum Chordata; class Mammalia; order Rodentia; family Dasyproctidae; genus Dasyprocta; species Dasyprocta punctata. The sequence continues at coordinate 36,767 of RJWM01003172.1, forward strand.
CCAGAGGCAGAGGAAGCTGTAGTACTCTGTAGACAGGCAACGATGTCCAGAAGTAAGCTTTGGGCAGGAGGAGTGGAGGTAACAAAGAGAAGTCATGTGCTGCATGGGGCAGAGGAACGCTTGCTACCTAGCATCAGTTTTTCGAAGTCTCTTTGACAAGCAGGGAGGTTGCACATTTCACAAGATTAGAAAACATAGGAGGCTCGGGGAGACTAGAGTTACTTGAATTTTATTTGTAATGAGTCTCAGCTGCCTTTGTGATGTCCAGTTGGAACATTGATGTCATGTGCTGCATGGGGCAGAGGAACGCTTGCTACCTAGCATCAGTTTTTCGAAGTCTCTTTGACAAGCAGGGAGGTTGCACATTTCACAAGATTAGAAAACATAGGAGGCTCGGGGAGACTAGAGTTACTTGAATTTTATTTGTAATGAGTCTCAGCTGCCTTTGTGATGTCCAGTTGGAACATTGATGTCCAGTGGGAGGCTGAAAATCAAGGCTGAGGGAAGAAATTCCATCTCATCTACAGGGAGAAATCAAGCAATGGAAGGAGGTTATCCAGAGAGAGAGAGAGAGAGAGAAAGAGAGAGAGAGAACAAAGGGAAGAAATCAGGACTCAAGTCAGATCCTCTGGGGATCCTTGTATTACTGTGCTGCGCCAGGGAAATAGCAGCTCACCAGCCAGAGAGGGAGAGGAGAGGAGGGTGAGAAGAGGGACAGAAGACCGTGTGTGAAGGAAGAGGGACCACGCTGGGCTGTGAGAGGGCACAGTCAAAGCGTTGAAAGACAGATGCTGAAGTTCAGGACTTTCAAAAAAATCTTCTCAAGGGACAGTAGCCAGGATGGGCAACCAACAAATTTGGCAAATCCAGATGGAGGATGAAAAAAGGAGCAAGAGAAGGTCCTTACGAGTTATTCCTTCACACAGGGGCACAGACAGAGCGACCAAAGGGCCAACTAGGAGAGCAGAGAGGATGGAGGCTCCACGGACCCGGATTTGGGGTCGGGAGCCGGTGGAGGAGCAGACCATGGGTGAGGAAGTTGTGGGAAACTAGGGCATTCCTGATGGTTAGTGACAGTGCCTTGAGAAGGGGCCATGCCAGCAAAACCTCTAGTTATGGCTTCCAGAAAGAACTCAGCATCTGTCCCACATGGTCACAGCCTTGCAAAGACACAGTAACAGATCTATAAGAAATAGTCACTCATGGAAAAAATGTCCACAACCTGTAGTGCACAAAGAACTGCTTTTTGTTGGTTAGTTGGTTTTAATTTCCAACCTGTCATGATCTAAGACATTTACAATGTAGAATAAAAAATGAGGCACTAGGAAATGAGGTAAGAAACCCGAAGGTGCGTAAAATATAAGCTCAAATTTTTTATTACTCAATTCAATCGATACAAAATTTCTCTGTCAGATGGCAATAATCCTTCTAAATGCTCTCAATTTCTGTGTTTTGACATTATCAAAGACGAGCTCCAGCCCGTGGACCACGCGTTCAATCCCCACGGCCGCTCTTCCTCCACCGGGAAACCCCGCGCGCTCCAAGCTGTCCTGGCAGAGGTCTCCACGCGATGAGCAGGGCTCAGTGTATAATAAGATGCAGGGCCCTATCTTAACACAAAACAAACAAACAAACAAAACTGAGGAAAAATGAGATGAAAGTTATCAAATGTAAAACATTCCTATCTTCCACAGTCTCTCTTTTGCCTTACGATATTAGTTACTATCGAATGCTATTCTAACTAAAGATTAAATTTTTAAATTATTTGGGTGAATTCTACCATTCACCCCTATGTTGCACAATATTGCGTTTTAAATTCAAATGTTCAGGTATTTGATCATATGCAGAATCACCACAACTACACTTTCTGTATTTGATACCCAAACACACACGGCTTGCGACAGACAGAAAAAGCCATGATCATTTCTTCACACAAACATACTCTATTAACACTTTCTTCCCCTCCCTCGCAGGGAAGTAAATATTGAACAGAAAGGAAATACATTGCATTCTTTCTTCCTTTCCTGTCATCATTTCATCATCAGTGGAGTACATGAAAGTAGCTCAGGCAGGGGTGTGAGAGAGTCTCCCAATACCCATGATTCTCAGAATGCCTTGTTTACTTTCTGCATTTGAAGTATCCATGGCTCAAAAGGAAAGCAGGCTCCTGTGACTGTAAGTGCCCCTGCTTTCTCATGGATATGAAGCAGGAATCTCCTGTTTGCTTTGCATCTCACTGGATTCCTGTACACCGTGAGTCCCCCAGAATGCTGTGCCCACGGGGCCTTGCAAACCCCGCATGCAAACAGGGTGCTGGGGAACAGGAGGCCTGCACATTGCCTGCAGCTCTCCGCTCACTCTCGTGGTCCTTTGCCCCAAAGGCTTCAATTGCAAAACACAAGATGCCAACAGCAAGGATGAGCTGCTGCGCTCAGGAACCTGGGTGACATTGTCGGTCCGCTAGGGCGGCATTTTGTCAGCAGCTTTCTTACGGCACATTATTGTCACCTCTGTGACCCGGGTGGTCAACTTTGAACGCTGTTTTTGAGGGCTCTTTCCGGTCATGGTGGCCTTTGTTTCATCCCTGTTGTGGTCGGCTTTCCACATAAAGATTTCATCACACCACTCTACCTTAACATTCCTGTATCGTACAAGTTGCCCTTAGGTCAAAATCAAATTTGTCAGTTACGAGTCCGTGAGAGGTCACGACTTGGCCTATTCCTTGTCTCCTCTCCAGTGCCGTTGTCACCCAAGCCCCCATATGAAACCTGATTCCCACCAGGGTCCCTCCCGGCTTCTTTGACCTTGTTTGCTGAGCTTGGTGACCATCTCTCACTCCTCTGTCCTATCTCGCCACTCCCCGGGATAGCCTCTGCCCCCTCTTACTGATTCTTCAAGAGTCCGTCTCTGCATCAGACTATCTCAAGAGGCTTTCCTCATATCACATTGTGTTGGAGACTCATCCTCCGTTCTAGGTTTTCATCTTCAACTTTTTCATCCCTGCACAAGCATCTCCATGTGGCTCTAAGAGTTGAGAGTCTGTGCACAAAGGCAGGGTACTGTTTTGGGGAATGTGTAGGTGTTAGAATTCGAGAAGAATGGTTTTTTATCTTAGCTCAGTATCTTAAGAGTTGCCTGACTTTGGTAAGGTTTCATATTTTTGGAGATCATCTTTCTTTTTATCTGCAAAAGGAGATGAGTGATTGTTGGAAAAGTGGAAAATATGTACACAAATATACACAAAGAAAATATGTACATAATTAAATGCTTTTCGCCCCAGCATATACCCCACAAACACTCAGCGAGCAGTTGTTATTATTGTGCTGGGCAATTTTTAATCCCTAAACACATAGCTAAGACTTTGAAATGGAAACTGAAGTCAGTTTAAAAATAATACCCCAAATCCTAGAAGGTTAGTTCCCAGGATTTACGATAAAAAACGTGATGCTTTATAGACAAGGAGGCTGGATCTCAGAGAAATCATGTGACTTATTTGCATGGGGTTTTATAGCTAAAAAGCACCAATATTGAGACTCAAGTCTTCTGACTCCAAGTGTGCTGTTCACTTTCTAAAGGGTTTTTTTTTTTAATTCCTGTACAGCTAACTCTGTGCAGATGCTGTGCTTTGAACACGGTTTGTGTCTCTTGAAGGCTCCTTTGGTTAAAGACTTCATGCTAGGGTAGCAGTGTTGGGAGGGGGTGGGCTCTTTAAGAGGTTAGGCCCAGTGGGAGACCCTAAGTCCCTGGAGGTGTGCCAGGAGGAGATGTGGGGCCTCAGCCCTTGTCTCAGCTCCTGTGTGAGCTGTGACACCTGTGTGAGCTGTGACACCTGTGTGAGCTGTGACACCTGGACCACCATCCTCTGCCTTCAATAGAAACCAAACAAGTGAGATGGCCCAGTTTTGGCCTTCAGACTTCCAAGACTGTGAGCACTATGAAGAGAAGTGCTTTGGGTGTTTCATTACAGCACTGAAAAAGCAATTGATCTAGGAAGGCTAGTTCTAGCAACCTGGTCATCAGCCTGGGAATCTGGCTTCCACCCACAACATTGCAGTGCCCAGCCCGCTCTTCCTTTAGTATTCTCCTTGTATATTAATGTGGCTATTTTGCTAAAGCTGTGCAGCAACAAGAATGAAAATAAATGAATATTTTCACTCTGGAAGGCCAAGGCAGGAGGATTGGAAGTTCTAGGCCAGGCTGGATAATTTAGTGACTTAGTGAGATCCTGTCCCAAAATAAAAAATACAAAAGGGCTGAGGGTATAGCTCAGAGAAAAGGCCCTGGGTTTCATCCTTAGTACCACACCTGCACCTCTAGAAAGAAGTGTTTTTTGACAGAGAGTAATGATCAAATGTACTCTTCCTCCTGTGTTTTGATCTTGGGCCCTGGGAGCCAGAGATGCCGCAAGAGAACTAGAGCAGCAAGTCTGCTGTGTTCCTCATCTTTTTGTTCTTTCCTCCTGGAGCCGTGAGCTGCCAGGCCTGCAATCTCGCTGGTGCTTTCTGGGGTGCTTCCTGCTACCTTGCTCCTCACCCCAAACCAGTCACAGTGGAGCCCTCCTTGGTCATCTCAACACGAGATGCTGCAGAATCAGTGGAGGCTCATTGGGTGCAGGCTGCTCTTAAAGGCAGAAACGATCTCCTGACTATGGTCACAGTGCATCAGAGAATCTATAGCAGAGAGTCTAGAACCTAGGCCACTATAACGTGAATCTTGGAATATAAATACACATGCACATATTTCAAGCTTAATTCTATCCCGCATGTTGAGATTAAGCAATTGTAACAATATTTTCCAAGAATTTGCATAGACTTTTAATTTTTCATTCCACTAACTTAATTAGAATTCCTCTCAGATAATATATGATCTTTTCTAATTTTAGTATTTTCTATAGCATGATAGGAGAACATGTATTGTGCAGCCTTTATTAGTCTTTTGTGTTTTTTCCAAACAAATATCTAAACCTCCACCGCACGGTATTTATACATAATATTTATTGCTGTGCGTGTCCCAGATTAATCTGCTCTTCTAAAAGCTCAGACAACAGTCTCTTTCCCTCCAAAAGGTGCAGCATACTTTGAATCATCCACTGGAATCCCTTTTGTTGTGAGGGGCATAGGCTTTTGCTAGAATGACCAAGGAGAGCTCTGCTATGACTAGTTCATGGTAAGGGGCAAGGTAGCAGAAAGCACCCCAGAAAACACCAGCAAGATTGCAGTTCCTGGTAGCTCACGGCTCCAGCAGGTAAGAACAAAAAGATGAGAAACCCATCAGACTTTCTGCTCTAATTCTCTTGCAACATCTCTGGCTACCAAGGCCCAAGATCAAAACACGGAGGAAGAGTACATTTGATCATTACTCTTGGCTAAAGAGACACTTCTTTCTAGGGATACAGGGGTTATTGCCATCTTTAGGGTGGAGCCCAGGCCCTTTGCCCTGTTCTGTGTACCTAACTCATACCTAACTCATACGACGTCCTTCTAAGCAGATGCTCATTTCCAAGGAGGCCAAATGGATTTACAGAGTTTAGAGACCTGAGACGGAATTAGAAAGAAGCACTTTGAAGTGTAGCCTAAGCCCATTGTTTTGTACAACTAGAAGATCCTGTCCCAAACACTGCAGTAGTCTCCTTATCATCAGGAGCTACACCGCAAAATGTCAAGCGAATACCTCGGGCCTTGGGGAGCGTTCCGCGATGCTAGGTGTCACAAGCCTGTGTGAGGAGAGGGAGATGGGAAGTGAGGGAACTCTGAGTCCCGGTGAGGCTGCTGTTGACCTGGAGCTACCTCTGAGGTGGGTCACAGCGCCATGGCGATGCCAGCAGCCTGGGGGAGCTGCAGCGGCGGGAAGCCAGGCCACGAACAAAGAGAACAGTCAGATCCATCCAGCAAACGCTGATGGTGCTTTTCACTCACTGCATCTCACCCATGGCGTTGGCATCTGTGATCCCTTTGTCTCACATCTGACATCTGTGACCTCCCTTCCTTTACAGCCTATGACAGACAAACACCCACTGTCCCCTCCTTCTTCTCTTTCTTTGCCTTTTCCTCCTTTATATTAAACACATTTTTGTCCAATCAATTATCTTTGAGAGATATCATTATTTATTCTACTGACTTCTGGCTCTTGATACTAATTTTTCACTCCACTTTATACAGTTACCTTTTGTTTCAAATCTGTACATTCCTTGTCAGTTGATTCAAGACTATTCTTTCCTTCATAATAACTTAGGCACCAAACACATGCTGTCCCATGTAGGCAGAAAATTAATAAAGTGTGCTCTTTTACTACTTGTACGTGGGGTGCTCAAAATGAGTTATGCACCTTCAAAGCTTGGGTATCTCTTACTCTGATTTTAAGGTTCAAAAAAGAAACTAAAGAGCTATGTGGCATTTTTACCCTTGTGGCTCCACTTTTACTACGGTTGGAGGATAAAGGAACAGCAGTAGCCATGTAGTACTGTATTCTCCAGAGCTTCTGAATGACTGCAATATGACATTTTAGCTAATAAGCTGGAACTAATTCATCCAAATGAGTGGCGACTCCTTCAAAGTTTTCACTTTGGGAAAATACACATAAATTTTATGAATGCAGCCTTGCTGAAGGAAACACTTTAAAACTTCCTTTTTCAATAACCTTGAGCACCTGCGAATGTCCTGATCAATGGTACACTGGTATAGATCTGGTATAGATTTATTTTCAAAATGAGTTTCTCTCTCTCTCTCTCTCTCTCTCTCTCTCTCTCTCTCTCTCTCTCAAATGGCCCAATATCATGAAGGAGTAAAATTGGATGAATAATTTAATATTTGGCTGTATAATATATAATACTACCCATGCTCTAAGAAGAAATTTGAGTCTAAATAAATGATATTGATCCTCAAGGGATTTCATATGAGGAGTCTTGTGTGTCATTAGAAAGAGTGGATAATGAACTAAGAGGGCTACTTTGATAGGCAGCACCATATTTGGTAGAAAGGCTGTGATATTAAATTAAAAATACAATTATTAAATTAAAAATGTGATTTAGATTCAAAATTTATAGCCCCTTCTACCTTTACCAAGTCCTATATTACCTAGTGTGAGGCCAAAAACAACCTCCACTGACCAGGACCCCAAGATGGTGGACTGGACTCCAGCCTCCTCCTTAGACCTGACCGTGCCCTTGGCTTGGGTCTGTGGTTGGCGAGAGCCTGCTTTCTGCTTTCCCTTGTATTGTGCTCACCTATTGGTTCCTTTGTTCCTTGCACGTTTGAAACGATGGAAATTGAAGACAGACAGGCTGGGTGATCAGCTAAGATGGTGACCATGCGGATCAGCAAGAATATCTCAGCAGCTGTGCAGCAGCTACTTTTAAATCCATGTCAGTAGGTTTTTTTGTTGTTGTTCATTGCAACTGTAAGCTTTATGATCTGATTAAATTTTTGATAAAAATAAAATGTTAAGCATCCCATTGATGTTTTTAGGCAACATACACAATTTTCCTGATTGTGTTAGTCATGTTATTCTGTCCTAGGGCCAAACACTGTTTGATGCGGTGCAGGAGAAGGCAGAACTGACTCATTAAGCTTTCATTAAAGCCCCCATTTGGAGGCTGAACCTCTCACATTCAACACCGCTAATCTCAGAATCCAATGCTCACTTGAAAGCTTGCCTGGACCTGGTATTCACCTCGTTTCACCTTACTTTGAACCAAATATGTATCATAATCTGATCCTTGAACAAAATGGCTTAACATTTTGCTCATTTTTTGCTACTGTTTTTCATTCACCTTCTTATATTTGCTCATGTCTTTTTTCTTTTTTTTTTTTTGTAACAGGGATCGAACTCATGACCTCGTGGTGCCAGGCAAGTGCTGTGCCACTGAGCTATGCACTTGGTGCTCATACATCTCATAACAAGAGGTTTGCTTCAGTTGGGTGGGTCGAGCCATTTAATATGTATGGTAAGTCTACATTTGTACTCTTTACTTCAGAAACTCATTTTAAGATTTAGGATGTTGTCAGAATGGTCTCATCCCTCATGCCAGTCGTTACTGATAATGGTATTTGTTAAGGATTTCTTCATGCAGTGGTCTGGATCCACATACAACATCTTCTAAAAAATAAAAACCCTTCATCTTTGATGGCTTTGGTGTATAAATAACCGCAGGAGAAAAGTATCACAATACACAAGGGTGCAATTATGTGAGGGAAAGTATACTTGAATTATTGGAGCAAGATCAGCTTCATTAATGACTCACATGGAACTGATAGCACATAAACGGAAATGGAACTCTCTCTCCCAAGCAAGCAAACTTCACTGTGGAGCTGCTCATGCTCTTCACATTTTCCAGATCAGACCTTCAGTGAGTGCTCTGTTTCTGAAGAAAACCGCAAGTTCTGTCCTGCTTTGGAAAGCATGCAACTTCTCCCTTTTCCATTCTTTGCAATTCGGTATAAGACATGTGTGGCTTAAAATTCTAGCTGTTTTTGCCTCACGAAATCTTGCTAATATTTTTGGTTATTTGGATCAGGATGTCAGAGTTCACTCTGCTCCTTTCTCAAGCCCTAGTTTTAATTCCTTTATCACGCTGCAGTTCATGCTTATTAGATTTCCCCGGGACCTTTATTCAAAAGCAATACATCAAATACACAATGCACCAAGTTTGTCTGCATACTAAAAAATATATGTGCTTTTGTGTTTAAAACAAGATGTGATCCCCACATACATATACATACTTGAAATCTGAGTGTCTCCTTCAGACCTTCCTTTTCAAAGAAGCCAGAAAGGAGATCATGGTGGGGACAGAGGGAGAGTGGGGGAGGCTGGGGCGGGCGAGAAAATTGAACTTTCCAAGATCAGTACTTAACATAAAAATTTCATCACAATCTCTCTCATCTTGCAGTGGTTGCAGAAAAGGCCTAGGCTTCCTCCACCTTTAACTTCCTAAAGTCGCCTATTTTACCTTCAAATCTGATGAAGTGTCAAAGTCATTTACCAGTAATGAGTTCTGCTGCAAATTTTATTTTGCTTGGAATTTAATTAATGGGCCAAAGACTTTCCATTGTGATTTGAGCAAATGAATAATAAATCAAGAAAGGAGATTTGTCAGGGAAGGAACATCTGTTTCTTACAAGCGTTACAACATGACTACAGCTTGACTGTGCATTACCAGCACAAAGACAGTAGGAGTCCTCTCCGGTGCCGCTCTCTTCATTTATTGCTCCACTGAAGGTGAACAGAGAGCGCTCTAATGGGCCTCTGGTGTTAATAAAAGCTTCGCGCTTCTCCAGTTTGGCTGGAGCCTCTTCCTTTAGGGCGCTACTGTCCTTAGTCCATGGTTTGCTGAACCACGTCAGGATTCTGCAGTGTCAGGACTTTATTGGATGATTAATAAGGGAAAGACAAATTCATAAGCAGAAACAATATGAAATTACCATCATATTAGTGTTCACTGTCATGCTTTTTGTTTTGGGGGGGCTTGTAAATGAGATTGTGATTGAAGTTAAGTACTTTGACTCACACTGTCAAAAAAGCAAAAATAGGTCACCCGACCTGTTGGGCTTTGTCTCGTTAGCCAATAACAGACTACCCAGAGAAGTGTGACTTTTGTAAAGGTGCCAGAGCATCCAGTCGATAGTTTAAAAAAAGGAGAATTAGTGTGATCCTCCAAGGTCTGCACTTGTGGGGAATAAAGAGACAGGACTGAGCCTCTGCTGCTATTTATTGCAGAACACACTCTGCTCCTGCACGCAGGGGAGGGGGAAGTGCCCACCAGGCAGGAATAAATCGCCTTATGAAAATTTGCACTGCAGGGTTCATAGTGACCCTGGTGTAATGTTTATAATGGATGAGGAGCCGTAATGGGCGCTAATGTCATGCAGGAATAACACCAGGTCCTACGCCTTACTCTTTTTTAAAAACCCATTTTTGGAAGGCTGGTGAGACGATAAGAAGAATTTCAAATTTTATGATTTTTTTTATATGTCTCTAGAATACACCTCCGAGGAATGTTTCCCTGATGAACTGTGTATTTCGCAGTATCAGAATAACGTGCGGCCCCCCGAACAATTCTCTCCAGCATCCCGCGCCACAGTGGCACCGTGTGATACAGCGTCCCGCACGCCGCTCCTATCCGAAATAGCTCTGCAGAGGGGTAGTGGGGAACCCGCACTTCCACGGTGAGACGCGGTGATGTGGCTGCTCCACACGGGATCTAAAAAGTCCCGGGGCACCGTGAGAGGCTGGTGCCTTCCCACTTTCCAGGCCTTGGGGATCAGCAAAGTAAACGCACCCTGGGAACCCTGGGCAGTTTTCTTACTCCTTTTGAAAAACAAAACAAAACAAAAGGTAAATTCTCAACTTACTCCAGGGAAAAGTTGCAGATAAAATACAGGAAGGAAAAGGAGGAGAAAGAGCAGGAAGAAGAATTCAGATGTCATGGACAAGTACCAGTGCCCATGCTGAGTGCGGTCACTGTGTGCAGAACGTGTACTAACGACAAACTCACACGAAAACACAGCAACACGGGAGGCTTGGTAAATCTGAACCCAGACAATGAATATTTTTATATAAATAAAACGCAGGTACCCTATATTTCATTTGCTACATCTGCCTACCATACTGCTGTAATAACTTCATATTATAAACGTTAACATTTCAAGTCACCAATATATTACCTTCTCATACAGTGACTTAAAATATGCTTGCAAAGACAGAGAGATAAAAAAAAAGATAGGGCCTTGCTGCTGTAATTAACATGAAAGTGTTCTTGTGAGTTAAATAATCATACTTGTTGTTACAGTGAATGAATAATTTACCTGAGCTGGACATAAAATAATGTACTTAAGTCAGAGAGGTAGAAGTATGAACATAATACCATAGGTGCCCACATATAAAGCATGAGCTCCAATATTAAGTAAAATTTACATCTTTCATTAATATTTAAAAGGCAATGACTGAACTCGAATAAATAATTTTGTGACACAGTCGGAAAATTTGAATGTCTGCTCATATACTTTATTTTAGGATTCACACGTGCATACCATCTCTACCAGGCTGAGACACGAAGGCTTCGTCCATTTGCTCATCTCCTGTCTGTCCAGGACAACTCTTCCTTATACCTTTGTATCAGTGCCTTTCTTGCCACTGACACTCATTTGTCATAAAATAGATAAATAAACAATAAATAAAACAAACCTCTTGCAGTGGTTTTCCTCCTGCTTTTTTCTAAGCTGTTTAGGGTAGAATACCTTTAAGTCTGCATATAATGGTGTCTCTAACAAGACACTCTTGCTGCCTACTCGTGTGACATCTGGACAGCATGCGTGTTTTCTGCGCACCTGGTGAGCACATTTCATTTCTATCCTTCACAGCACAGTTATTCAGGGCATTGTTTAGAGTGATCTTTCAGAGACTTGACCCAGAGGCGGCCCGTGCTGGGATTGTGGTGTGTACGTCCCATGGGGATGGTGAACCTCTGGGGACTTTCCGTTCTGCAAATGGCCCCCGGCAGCACATGTGCCATTGGTCTGCCACCACACTGGCCTGGAATAGCTGCTCGCTTGTGCTGTGTTTCTTACATCTTTTTTTTTTCTTCAGCCCTTTCTATCAGCAATCTTAATGCAGTGCATTTAGGAATATTCATTTTTCTCCCTAAATTACACGTGTTTTAAAAATACAGGCATGGAGAATAAAGCCCTTGGAAATGAAAAGTTCATAAGGCCTTGGATTTAAGGTGACTCTTTCCTAAGGAATAATTTTTAGGAAATGTCTCACTCTGTAATTGAACATGTAGCAGACTTGTGCCTATTTCGACAACTGGCAGGTAGATTTTGTAATCGGCAAGTGTCAAGGTCACTGCTGAAGCTGACAGTCCTTTTAAACCCATAGATATGGTTATGACCATTTTTCTTCTGAGTCACAAGAAACAAGAAAGACCTTTTCATTTGGATGTATATGTAGTGAAACCTTAGAAATTGGGAATCCACCCAGGCATGGTCAGGAACAAAACAATTAATCAAGGTGAAGGGAAGGGAGTTATAAGCATATTATACTTCCGTGATTCCATCTTTCTTAATTGTCTAGGTAAATTATATGTCGGAGTGAGGCTAAGAGTTCTTGTGTTTTATTTTATGTTTGAACATTTGATAATAATTAAATGATCAAGCTTATGTGGTGTATTAGTCACCTAATTCTGGACATTAATCTTTGGTTTAATATAGTTAAATTGTGTGTCTGCAAATTCTGGGCATTTAGACACATGTCTATAATATGTAGTTATACAAACATACAGAACACAGAAGTGGAAGACGATTTATGGCCTGGATTTAAAAATATGAAAGGGAAATTCACAACTCAAATTTTTAAAAATTTTTTTAACTTTTATTTATCTCACATCTCAAATTTGAGAGTGGGTTTTGATGAGTTTTGTAACTTTGAGGCTAAAATGCACTTATTAGACTGTCTTTTGAAAGTAATTTAAAAAAAGGTTTTTTTTAATTTCTAAGAAACTGAAAAAACTATTAGTATTATAAAATATGAGGCTGTGTAGAACTCAGTAGAATATACAAAGTGGTATCAGAAATACAGGTTGAATAAATTAGCAGTTAAGTGAAAGAAAGGAAGAAAAGAAGGAAGCAAAGGAAGAAAAGAATAAAGGAAACAAAGTGTTATGGATTAAAAACTGGTGGTCAACTTAGCACCAGCTGCATTAATTCAGCTGGTGTTGAGTAAAGATGGCCCACCTAAAGAAAGTTACCAGCATAAATAGAGATGTGGAGAAGAGCAAGGCGTTGTGGGTTCTTTCAAGAGTTGCTGTTTGAGCCGCTGGTTCTACTGGAGGTGCTTGTTGTGCTGGCTTCCCCAATATGGATTCGGCCATTGTCGTCGGAGGAGCTCAGGACCTCGTCGGTGAGAGTGGCTGTGGTTCACGTCGCAGGAGCCCTGCTCCTCACATTGTGCATCGCTTCCTGGCTCTGGAGGGGAGGCTGTGTGCTGGAGAAGCTGGTCACGCTGGGCTTCCTGACCTGTACTCAACTGTTCTCATCGTCTGAGGAGCACGGGACCTCGTTGCCGCTGAAGATGACTGTGGTCCTCTTCAGGGCAGCCCCACTTCTTCTTTGGAGCATGACTTCTCAGCTCCCATGTAGAACCCTCAACCCACTGCACAGCTCCTTCACCCCACTGGCATAAACTTTGTAGTTCCACTGCTGACCTTTGGTCTTCCCGGCACAGAACCGTAAAGAGTCCTTATTATGGGCTCTTAGATTTCTAGTTGGATTTGTGGGAGGCATTGTCATGCATTTGGGTCTCTAGCTGGGCTCTTGCAGGACATTGCTGTGGGATCCAGGCCCTTGGCTAAATATCCTGGGTCTTAGTGTTGTGGATAGATTTTCCTGCACTTTCTGTGTTCAACTCTGGGTGACTATTACGAACAGTATTACAAATCCTGTGTCCTTTATGCAGTTGTTCTTCCTGTAACCCCTGACTACAACAGAAAGAAAGAGAAACAATGCCCAAATTTCAAATCAATGGTGCAGAAATAAGGTGAACTATTTTGTCTCAATATTCTCACACTATCATCAAAGTTGATCAATTTCCCAGGCAGTCTTAGTGTGTTGTGTGCCTGTCTCTGTGAGTCTAGGCTTAAAACACCCAGCAGAGCTTTCGTCTTGGAGAGGGGAAGACTTAAATACCATAATTGATGATGTCATTTTCAGAGGAAGGCCACCGAAACAGTTCACTCATAAAATGCCTCATTTCTACTTAGTCTTTGCCACACGATGGTCCCCTCGGGGGACATATCAGAGTCACCCGGGGGACTCTTGCCAACCTCCTCCCTCCATTTAGAGCTGAGCAGGTCCCCTTGCTCCTTGAGAATTACTTTGATGGGGGTGGGTGGTAACCCTCAGGTGTGTTGGGGTAGAAAAGAATTTGAAAACAACCAATCAAATGAAAAACCAGACATCTGGCCAATTATCAGCTCTTTTCCATTGTGCTGAGGTCCATGTAATGCAACTGAACATTCGGATTACAGAATTTTCCCCTTCAGCCAGTGTTACCCATCACACAAACGCAGCTTTTAGAGTTGATGGATTTCATGGGAATTATTTTTTTCTTACAGATTTCCTGAAATGTTAGCAGTCTAACTGTCCCCTCCCACCTGGGGAGATCAAAACAGGATGGGGGGTGGCAGGGCAGTAAGACTTCTTCCTGTGTCCTGATAAGTTTTTATGGGCATCTAACAATTATGAAGAAATTTCTACATGTGAAACAGAGTCCTAATCCAGAGGGAAAAGATTTGCACCGAGATTTTCACCAGCTAAAATCACTTTGTGCCAGTTTTTTCAGTTAGTTCCCTGGCAGAACCACAGTTGCTGTGAATCCCATCTCTTGGCATAAGAGGCTAAGCATTCACTGTAGTGCACTCCAAAGGCGCTGGCCACTGGACACCCTGTCCAGGTGGGGACCACCACATACAGTCCCTCTCCCCAGGGCAGATATGACCTGCCTGGGCAGTGCTTTCCCAATGTAGTGGGGCGGCTGGAATGCCCAGCACCTCTTTGTAAAACAAGGGATCCCTTTAGATTATGGTTTCGTTTATTTCCTAAGAACTCAGATCAGCTGATCTGAATTCAAGACTGTCCACACAGAAAACGAGTCTGTTTGAGTTCAACAAAATGACTGCTGATGGGAGAGAACTGTGGAAGAAATTCTCTTGGTGTCATGGCAACCACTGGTCTCAGGGGTATCTCAGCTACCGATCAAGTCCTCTCCACGAGGCTTGTTGTTAGTGGGAAGAGGTTGCACCATTTGGGCAGAAAGGCTGACAGGTGGGGATCCAGGCTGAGTGCTGGGTTCAGATGCAGTGCAGGAGAGTAGAAGGAGGCACTCATTTATGGAGCGGGCAGGGCAGGGAGGACAGACAGACCTATGTCTATGGGTGGATTAGGAAGTCCTTCCTGGCAGTATGCTGTGGTGGGTACTATCATCCCATCATTTGGGAGGCTGAGGCCGGACTGCAAGCTTGAGTCCAACTTGGCAACCTAGTGAGACCCTCTTTTAGAAGGGGGAGGGAGGGGCGCTGCTAGAGATGTAGCTCAGGGCAAAGGTTGGGGTTCAACTCCCAGTACCACAAAAAGTTTTAGAAAGGAAAGAAAAGAAAAGATGAAATCCCTTTCCACTTTTTCGAAATAATGAGTTACTACATTTCAGCCCAAAGGGGCTTTCTCACCCTCATCAGAGAATTTGCCTGTGGTTTCCCTTTGCCCATAACCCTCCCCCTGCCTTTCTGTTCCCTCCACCTTCCCGATTGGTCCTTCTTGTTTTTCAGGTCTTAGTTTTTTTGTTCCAACTGAGAATTGAGGTTCTCTTTGACCAGCCCCTGGCTGGCCACTTGCTGTCATGCATTGCAATGGTTGCCATTGTCACTCACCTACCTGATACAGCAAGTATTCCCTTCGGGTCCCTTCACCTGAATCCACTGACCTCAGGTAGATCTCAGAGTGCAGGTTTAGAAACACGCTATGGTGCATAAGTGATGTTTCAAAGAATCTGGGACAGCACTTTGTAATGGAGCACACTGATACTTCTAGAGTGAAGCATACAAATATTCCCACCGAATGGGCTGGATGAATGGACAAATAAATAAGCCTTCACACCAATATAGATCAGGTTTTGCTGCTAAAAAAAAATTAATAAAGTGCTTTGTGTTTTCAGAGTTTTTATACCTAATTAGTGAGGGATAACTAAAAGTTTTGAAAATATAAAAGAAAAACAACAAATATGGGCAAAACAGTATAGAAATTGGAACTACCATTTCTGGTGGTTATATAAGATAGTGCAGTTGCTATGCAAAACAGCTCCTTAAAAATTTAAACACAGATTTATCACATGACTTGGGAATCCACTCCCAGGAATATACTCAAGAAAACTGGAGGTGTAAATTTCCATAAAGCCTTGTATTCAAATGTTTATAACAGCCTTCTTCAAAATAGCTGTAAAGTAGAAACAACATAAATGTTACTCAACCAATGAAAGAAGAAACTAAATGTGATCTGTAAATAAAATGAACTATTGTCTATCTATAAAAAGGAGTGGCATTTGGATTCATGCTACAACATGGACAGATTTTGAGAATTTAGGGTAAGTGAAAGAAGTTAGACCCAAAAGGCCACTTGTTGGATGATTCCATGTAGGTGAAATGTTCAGAACAGGCAAGTTCACAGGGACAGAGAGTGAAGGACTGGTTCCCAGGACTAGCGGTGGAGTGGGAAAGGGGGTAAGTGTTAGCAAGTATGGGGGTTTCTTTGGGGGTGAGATAAATGTTCTGGAATCAGATTTAAATGGTAACAATGATCATACCACCCTAGGGAAATGCTAAAACCCCTTGAAGTTTACAGTTTGGAGTGGTGAATTTGATGTCATGTGTGATAACTTTTTAAATTGAGGGAAAAAGGATTTCAGGAGACATAATCTTCATGGTAGAGAGGAAAGGAGCTTTTGGGGAACAGATTCATATGACAGAAGTCATAGAAAAATAGATGGGAGACAGTTGTAATAAGAAAAGAATATTTGGAGCACAAAATAGTAGGAAAATTGAACTTTTCATCAGAGGTAATTTAAATGCAAAAACGAAACCAGAAACTTTAAAGATTCTGTGATTTACTTTTTCTCTTCTAGTACCATGCTGTTTTTAATCACTGTAGGCTTGTAGTATAACTTGAAGTCCAAGACCATAATGCCTCGTGTTTTGCTTCTGTTGCCCAGGATTGTTTTCGCTATTCTGGGTCTCTTCTTGTTCTGTGTAAGTTTTAGGATTATTTTCTCTAACACTTTGAGGGGTGCTATGGGTATTCTCAGTGGAATTGCATTAAATCTGTTTGTCAGTTTAGGAAGTATAGCCGTTTTGACCATATCGGATCAGTCTATCCAAGAACAGTGAATCGCTTTCCATTTTCTGATATTCTCTTCCATCTCCTTTTTCAAAGTGCTGTACCTTTGATTGTAGGGCTCATTCACTTCCTCAGGTTAATTCCCAAGTATTTCATATTTTTCATGCTGTCATGAATGGTACTGTTTTCCTAATTTCCTTCTTGATGAGTTCATGCTCGGTATACAGGAGTACTATTGATTTTTGAGTGTTGATTTTATGTCTTGCTATGCTACTGAATTTGGTTTTTCATTTGAGGAATCTTATGGTGTTTTAGGGTCTTCTATATAGAAGATCATGTCATCTGCAAATGGTAATTTGCCTTCTACTTTTCCTACACATATCCTTTTTCTTTTTTTCTCTTGCCTGATAGCTTTAGCTAATGTTTCAAAAACTATTGAATATATACTGAATAAGAGTGGTGATAGTAGACATCCTTGTCTTGTTCTTGATTTTAAAGGTAAAGCTTTCAGCTTTTCCATGTTTAATATGATCTTGGCAGTCAATTTGTCATAAATGGCTTTTATCAGATTGAGATAAGGTCCTTCAGTGCCTATTCTGTTCAGGGTTTTTTTTTTTTTTTCCCTTCATCATGAACAGATGTTGGATTTTGTCAAATGCTTTTTCTATGTCTATTGAAATGATCATCTATTTATGTGATATAATACCATTATTGACTTGTATATGTTGAAACATGCTTGATTCCCTGGGATGAATCCTGCTTGGTTATGATGTATGATCTTTTTGATGATTTGTTGCATTCTGTTTGCCAGTATCTTGTTAAGGATTTTGATGTCTATGTTCATTAAAGAGATTGCTCTGTAGTTCTACTTTTTGTTGGGTTCTTTTCTGGTTTTGGAATCAGGGTAATGCTAGCTTCCAGGAATGACTTTGGAAATACCCCTTTCCTTTTAATTTCATTAAAGAGCTTGAGGAGAAGTGGTCTTAGATCTTCTCTAAAGTTCTTGTAGAAATTGGCAGCAAATCTATTGGGACCTGGGCTTTTCTTAATTAGTAACTTTTTTTAATCCTTGGCCTCAAATTCATTACCCATTATTGAATTACTTATGATTTTTATATCTTTTTTAGTTTTGATAATTTGTATGTATCCAGGAAGGTATTCATTTCTTCTGAATTCTTCAATTTATCAGCATATAGTTTTTGAAAGTAATTACTAGTAATCTTCTGGGTTTTGGTGATGTCCATTGTGATTTTATGTTTTTCATTTCTAATTGCATTGATTTGGGTCTTTTCTTCCTTTCTTTGGTAAGGTTGGTTAGGGTTTCTCTATTGTATATTCTCTTGATGATCAGCTCTTTGGTTCATTGATTCTCCAGGAATATTCAGCTATCTTATTTTTGACAAAGTGACCAAAAACATACACTGAAGGAAAGATAGCCTTTTCAACAAGTAGTGCTGGGAAAACTGGCTATCTACATGTGGAAGATTAAATTTGAACTCATATCTCTTACCATGTACTCAACTAAAAATGGATCAAAAATCTAAATGATAAAATAAAAAAACACTCAATTTGATGAGAGATAAAATAGACATAATATATAGGTGTTGACAAGAACTTTTTGAACAGAACTTCTATTGCATAAGAAATAATACCAAGATTCAACAAAAGGGATCATATCAACTTAAAATGTTTCTGTACATTAAAGGAAAAACCAACAGAGGATGGGAAAATATTTTACTAGCTACCCTTCTGACAGTGGATTAATATCTAGAATATATAATGAACTCAATAAACAGACTCACCAAAAGGCCCAATAAATAATGGGCTACTCAAATAATACACACTTTGGAAGAAGTACAAATATTGAATAAATATGTGAAGGAATAAATTATCAATGTCACTGGCCTTTAGAGAACTGCAAATTAAAACAACACCAAGATTCTATCTTACTCCAGAAAAAATGACCACCCTGAAGAAATCAAATAACAGCAAATGCTGGTGAGGTTTTGGAGAAAAAGGAAACTTCTACATTATTGGTGGAAATTTAAAATAATACAGTAATTATAGAAATCAGTGTGGAGATTCCTCAAAATACTAAAGCCAGAATTTCCATTCAATCCTGTTTATGCCTTTCTAGGTATCTTCCCAAAAGAGTTAAACACATCCTATTACAGGGACCCATGCATACCTGTGTTTATAGCGACACAACTCATCATAGCTGCATCTTGAAAGTGACCTGTAATGTGGTTATAATCCACAATGGAGTATGACTGTGCCAAAAAGAAAGATAAACCAATCATTTGTGGGAAAATGATTTTACCTCAAGACCATAATATCAAGTGAAATAAAGCTGACACACAATCTTAAATATTGCATTTTTTTTGTATGAGAAATCCAAAATATAAATAAAAAGCAAAGTAAAAAAATAGAGATAGATTTTTTTTGCAAATGGCAAAGGGATCAAGCAGAAGCAGGGAGGCAGACTGGGGGAAGGGAAGAGCGAACCGGATGTGTTGTGTCCAGGTACCGATTTCCCACAGGGATCATTATGTCTGATGATCATGTACTAACGAAAAACAAAAATTGAATAAAAAAGAAACTTTAAAGAGTGATGAGGAATAGAAACTTGAAAAAGCATACAAAATGGAGAGAATAATGACAAAAATATAAAAAATAAGATGGCAGGTACACAAAATAAAGAATGAACACATTCTACATATTGTAGGTACACATCCTCCTATGAGTTAGCATCCTACAATTTTCCTCAATTTTTGGGTGGCAATCTTTTTAAATCATTGAAGGAAATAGCTATTTTTTCTCATTTACTTTTATATTTACTCTACCACCAAGTTCCTAATACAGATTTTGGCACATGATAGGTGCTCCACAACATTCCTAGAATTAGCTAATTAATTATTTTCCAAATGGAAAATTCAGAACAAAAAGAACTTATCACAATTATAATATTTCTAAAAATGAGGTTGATCAGTGTTGATCTAGAATTCGAAAAGCCTTCTAAAATCTAGAGAAATTTGATTAAAATTTGGTTTAATGGAAAAAATTTGAGTTTAAAAAAATAAATGAAAATACTAAAAACACACAAGTGGAGAAGGCAAGCTACCCACAGAAGAACTGGTCTCAAGCTTCTCTTCAACCACACAATCCAATGGATAATGGGAAAACAAACTGCAGTCTAAGAATTAAAAAGTAAGTCAAGCCACCACTCATGATAAGTTGAGACTCTCAGTTAACAAAGGACTGAAAACTACAGCACTTTGGTACGCTGCTTTGGGAACAATACCATAAAACTCTCTCCCCATAGAAATGAGTTAAAGCCCGGGGATGGTCCAGGAGGAGGGAATGATAAGAAACATTAGACAACAGTACGCAGAGGGAAGGAGCTTGTGTGCTTTCGCAAACCGATACAACCACTGACATTCTGAGCCTTCGTGATTCACAGCCTGGCAACGCTCTGTGGCTTGCCGTGCTGAGTTCCTGACCCTCAGATTTAAGGCGGGAGCCCATAGGCCTCCCACTCACTGGTGACTCAGGGTCTGGTACAAAGCAAGCACTCAGGAAACATTCGCTAGTTTTGTGAGTCTGTTTTGTCTCCTGAAGCTGAAGTAGAAGGAAAGAGGCTTTTGCATTCTTGGCTGTCTTTATTCTGCTCATTCTCTTGAATACTGGGGCAAAATGTAAGTTTCAATATACAGACTTTAACTCTCTTTCCACTTCCCTCCACCCTTCTCTCACCCCAGATCCAAATGTAAACATGATGGGAATGATGAACAGTGAGTAGCCTAGCCAGGATGGGAAGGAGCAAGGCCCAGAGAAGAGAATAAAGGGGAACCATCCATATCACCAACCTGGTCAATGGCAGACTTGTAGGTGAGGGCTGAGCTGCATCTGATGCTCTAAGAGAAGTAGAAACAATACTTGATGAATACGTCGTTAGGTGGAACTATTGCTGTCACATTTCACCACACCAGTTTGGCTGTACTCTAATTCCTTAGAATTCAGGCAATCCTGCCCCCAGTGTAAGTAGATTATGGAAATAAGAGGATAATTTACCAAAAATAGCAGTCAGGGACTACGGATTCAAATCCACAATGGCTTCCCACTAGCACCTATGCAATTGCAAATAAACATTTGTGAGTCACATAGACAAACCAGAAGCAGTTTCGCTGGTAAGCCCAAACTTTCCCATGAAAACTTTCATGAAAACAACAAAACCATTCTGTTCCACTCTGGGTTTGCAGCCAAAATTAATTAGGGTCCAATCAAGTGAGGCACTCACCTTGACTTTCAATGAGCCATCGATAACAAATGTACCAATTTTCAGTTGACAATAAAAGGGGCTTAGTGGGAAAAGAAAGCACCAAGCTTAATGTTTGCCTTTGATGACAGTCACCAGACCATTTGTCTGTACTTTTCCTCTTAATATTTATACAAAAAGCCTCGACTTGGACCTCTTATACTTCAAGAGATGACAGAGGCAAAAAAATTAACTAGGTTTCCATGATGGCATTTAGTTTGGGGTAAGATCATCCATCTCTAATAATACAGCATCTCTAGGGGACCCCAGTGAGACGTGAGTTGTGGGCAGATCAAGCCATGGGCCTGGACCATTTTACACTAAGACTTTGATCACAGAATAGTCCCTTTTCTTCTGAACTCCCACGCCAGCTCACATCTTTCTATTGCATGAGCTTCATTATACTTTCCTCAAAAGATTTTGACTTCAGCATAGAATAGCGCCTGTTGACACATCTTTTAATAAGAATGCAAAGCAATTATTGCAATTTTCATACTCCATGAAACTGAGTTCAGATGGGCTTGTTTGAAAGAGAACTTAAACCAGTGGGCAAGAAACAATGATTCGATGAACCAAACCCCTGTAAGATGGATACCCTCGATCTGAAGGAGAGAAGTTTGTGGGTTTGGAGTTATTATTTCTCTTTCAACCATGTCCTATTTGGAAGAGGATAATAGTGCCCAACAGATCTTTTGTTTAGTGCTTCTTATATATAGTAAAATACTGTAATTTAACAGCTTGCTGGGGGAACAAGAATTTGTTCCAGTTCCTGATTTAAATGTTTATGCTAATTGCTATTTATTGGCCCAGATGCAAATGATAGGTTGGCCAAAGTGAAATTTTATGACGAGCAAACTCCCCCCTTTTGTGCAAATTGAAAAAGTGAAACAAGAGGAGGATGAAATGAGCCGAAGATGGTCTTAATGGCTGCTTTTTAATGGGGAAGATAAAATTAAGACTGATTTACGTGGCCAACTCCCCTGTTTTCTCTTATCAGTTCATTTGGCAGGAAAAATGGAAAAGTAATTGTTCCTCTTTCAATGTGGGCCTCAAACCATTATTTATTGGCTGAAATTAATCGCTGTTTATCCTTCACTCACGTGGAAACCGCTCCATCAGCATTATGGACCTCAGCAACTCAACTAGTCCCTTGCAATTTAGGCGACAGCAAGCGCGGATCCTGATGAGCCGTGCCTTAATTTTCTGGGCTGCGGGAGTTAATGAAGACTCCTTTCTGAGGTGGACATATTTGTATTTCTACAACATTAATAACAAAGACCCGCACTTTCTCTTTGGCAGCAAATAAACTTTTTTTTTTTTTTTAAGCTAGTGAAGGAAAATTATTGAGAGCTCAGGGTTTTGAGGGGAAATAGAAGCTCGGAACCAATGTGGTTTCGCTTGACAGACACCTACCATGTGAGGTGCGGAGGCCTGGCCGCCCGCAGGATGGGAAGGGAGCACTGAAGAAGGGTCGGCGGAAGCGCACGCTGGGGAAGGGTGGCTTGGTTCTGGTTTGCTCCACCGCTCTCCGCATTGCCTGGTGCCTGCTACTGACAGGCTGTGGCTTTTCTGGGATGGAAAGCACTGGGTCCTGTCCCGTTCTTCCTCAAGGGCCACCTGGAACCCATAGTCTGTCCCCTGCCATGCCTACCTTCCTCTTTCCAGTCGAACAGTCAATCAAGGAGCGTTTGTGCATGCCTTAGGCTCCCAGCAGGCCTCCTGCATGGGGCCAGACGCGCGAAGCCACTCTTGGGCTCCATGAGGCTTTGGTGGACAGACCGTGTAACTGCAGAGATTGCAGAGATGCTCAGGGTCTTCCTGTGGTCCTTCAGGCTCCCGCCTCTCATTCGTCCTGCCCAAACCCCATCTTCCTGTCCTTGTCCGGTGGGCTATACCTTCTCAGGTTTTTGCTCTCAATAAGTATGTGAGCGAATATTTTCACGAGTCCACAATTTCCATGGGCAAAATTTGCATTCTCACCACATAGTGACTTCACAGATGCCTTGAACATAGATGCTAATATAATTATTTTTAAATCTTAAGTTTATTTTCTCTGAATAAAAAACACACAGTATATTCCCTTTAACTCTTAAATGATTTTCAAGAACTGAAATCTTGGTGTATGTCCAATTTTTAAAGTTATTTATTCATTCTCTTATTCCACAAGTATTTAATGAGCATGTACTTTGTGACAGATACTAATGAGGTACCTGCAGTTAGATTCAGAGACAAAAACCTATACCACCCCTGAATCTACACACTAGTGGACTCTTAAAGGTATGAGGCTTTCCTGTGTTTCCCATATTGCTTCTCTATAGTCATAATTTGAATAGCCACGCCCTAGACTATTTACCTGTAACATAATTTACCTAACAGTTGACAAATCCACTTTCATAAATCATGCAATAATGGACTTCTCAGTACCTACTTGTTTTCATCATTTCTGATTCTTTCCCTAGGGTGCCTCTGCATGGCTGTGGCCTGATGTCAAGTTCTCAAGCCGATGCATGCTGGCATTGCCATCCCGGGCTCGGGGGAGCACGCGCGTCCACAGGAAGCCCAGGCATAAGGATTTATGATACTCAGCCATGGTTTGGAATATTATCTTATTATGGTCATGTAATGCTATTTTGATACTCTTTTTAGTAGCGTATTTATTGGCTTTACAGTGTTATACATTCTGCATCGTATTTACCGATTCTTACTTGATTCTTTCCACAATTCTGATTGCAAAGCGAGTTGGATGAGAACCAAATCAAATTCGATGGTTAGATTCAATGTTAACCTTATGGGGAAATTTGATTCAGTTCTCGTTCAGTTTGGTTTGCAAACAAAAACACAGAAAGAATTGAGTTCATGAACTGAGGTGCACTGTATTATATCTGTAACCTCCAATTTATTTATTTCTAAATAATAATATAGTGTGATAAACCCACTATGAAATAACTGGTCTGTTGATGTGCTTCCTGAAGAAAGTACTCTCAGTCTTTCTTATTCTGCCATAATTCACATTTTAAACAAAATGCTATCAGAAGAATGACACAGACTTACAAATAAAACAAGAGAAGCAAAAGGGGCTTATGTTAATCTCAATAGTTCCTCACTTTTCCTAAGAAGAATTATCTCCTGTAATACTGACATATTGATTGTCAAATCCATAGTTTGGATTTTTACGCACTAATGCTGTCTTTCAACTATTTTTATTGACTCTTCATTACCACTTGGCTGCATTAAAAATAAACAAAATCATCAATCTTACTAATTCACAGGATGCTGAAGAATAAAATTCTCTTTCTAAATAAAGTTCCCTCTTACTGATTAAAAAAAAGTAGCCCTGAATGTAGGTGGGGGATTGTAGTAAGTTTGTGAAGGATGGAAAGACAGAGAAATTAATACCTGGTGGGAAGTCTAGTGAGATTTGGAATCTAGTACCTTTAAAATCTTATATTTCAGAAAAATGTACTCTAATTTTTAAAGAAAATTAAATTGCCTAACAATAAAAATGAAAAAGCAGAATTAAGACAATAGCTTGGCTTCGAAATTTTAAGTTCTGAATAATTTTTTTTAAAAAGTTGCTTTATTCAGCAATGGACCACTAAGTTCAAGCTTATTGGAAGACAAAGTAAAGAAGGAAAATCTACAGTTCTTGTTGTTCTAAGGAAATATATAAGATCATTCAGAAAAGAAACTTTCCTCTAGCAAGTTTTATAAGATAAAAGATAAAGAGCTTTTAAAATAGGACACACAGTGTGTCCCAAGGTTAAGAATGATTTCTGAAATATTTTCAGACTTTCTATTCCATTCTACTTCTTATTCTCTTAATCATGTCTCTTGTCTACAATTTGGCATTATATGGATTGGCTTTTAAGTCCTTCTTCCCAAGACAAGCAGAAGGAGTCCTTAGGCTGTACACCATCAGAAGACAGGTATGGTCAATTCCACACTAATGTGAGCAACGTTTTTCTAATTACATGTTTAAATTCCATCAGACAACAATCAGGAGTTACCTGTTTTAACATTAAAAGCTTTTGGTATTATTTTCATGATTTCAATTATTAAAATGACCTAAGATTGTTCTTAGTCAGTTGCTATTATTCTCATTTGTTTCTGTCATGCAGCAATATTTTATAGTTGACCCTTCAAATGCAGTTGTATGATGGTTTGAATATTCTTGCATATGACTTTGCTCATTATTTTCTATTTAAAAGTTTTGGTAGTGAACATATTGAAATTTTATAACCCTCAGAAGACAATTATTTTCTTTTTTAAAGGGTGCAGTAATGCTTTGGAAATAACAGCAATATGTATTTAAGAGTTACAATGTAACATATACTTATATTTTACAGAATATGTTTCAAGTTCTTCATGCTGATAGTATTCAAAGTGCTTAAAAATCTCAGCTAATCATAAAAGTCTTATCAAGCTGACTTCTGGGTTTTTGCCTTCTGTTACACAGCTAGGAGGTGGCAAAGTCAGAATTCAAATCCAGGCATCAAAACCTCTTATTCTCTCATCTACTTGACTTTGGATTTCTTTAACATTTTTCACTATCAAAAGAAAAACTTATGCTTGGGATTTGTCAGATGCAATAATACTTCCATACCTCAAACTCTGTGAAGCTTCCCAAATGTGTGTAATTTTTAGAGTTAAAAATATAGGAATGATCTTCCCTTTTCTAGGGTTGCCAGGTAAAGTAATGTTCCCTACTTAAATCTGAAAAGTAGCAATAACTTTTTAGTGTAAGTATGCTCCAAGAATTACAAATTAACTGAGCATCGTCTGTTTTTATTTGTTAAATTTGACAGCTTTCTCTCCCCACTCTTTTGAGATGTCTCAAAGTTAAAGTTCACTTCTTCTGACTCTGACCTTCCTCTTATGCCTTGTCATTTGTCTTTGCCCTCAACCTTCTGCTAACTCTGCTTTCTCTCCAGCACCATGGCCAGTGGCTTTTTCCTCCTCCTCGTGTTCTCAGGCATCCCAGCCCCATTGTGTAACTTTGAGAGTGTAACCATACAATTTAACATCAAAATGTGGTGCATTTATGCTAGAGGAAACTGAAATTGCACAAAGCAAACCGGCAGTCATGGTCAAGTTAAATACTGATCATCTCATTTTTTCTAAAACTTGATTTTCCTTTGGTATGTTATCTTGCTTCTTGTATTTCTACATCATTACACACTCAAATTTTATTTACTGGCATTTTTTTCTTCACTTCCCTCTGACTAAATGCACATACTGTGTTTGACTTGCTCCCAGATGTATATGTCTAGACTCTATGGCTTCCCAGAACATATTTCCAGCTATCTTCCAGACATACTTACAATATGCCTCCCAGACATTGCAAGGTACATATAGACAGAAATGTAGAACCATATCATAAAACATTTATTTGTATGGTATTTGCTTATATTTCACATACACTGACTTTTTGTTTTTGGAACTGTATTATCACACCCATTTTACAGAAACTGTGGCCCAGGGGTTTGAGTTTCATGGCCACAATCGTGAAGAGAGACGGAGTGCCAGGATTTGCCATTTACTACCTCTGCAGAACCTACACCTGTGTGCGTTCTCGCTCCGGATGTCCACCTACCTTCAGGACTCAGCAGGAGAATTTCCCAGGTGCTCTCCCTCGGTGGGGAGCTACTACTCAGTTTGACAGGGCTTCCTTGCTGGGCTGCCTTTCTCCCCCACTTCACAGAGCCTCACCAGCCCCTCTGTTAACAGCTGCCAGGCCACATCCTTTGGGGTTCTGCCTTCTCCTGCACCCCTCTTTCAACCCCCAGTCTGCAGCCCAGCCTGATCAAGGAGAGAAGCACAATTGCTCCAGCAATGCCCTTCCAGGCTCTGCACTGCAACCGGCGTGGTAACGTATGTGTGTGCTGGTGAGGACTGCCACGTAATCCTGCAGATTCTAACAAGGAAGCACAAACGTAACCCAGGGAGATAGAATTATGCAACGTCCTCACAGTCATCCTCCTGCCATCTAATTCTTATAACATTCTAAGTAAGTGACTAGCTAACTGGGCTCAGTAGAAATTAGTACACTTCTTCAGTTTTTTTAAAGCAGATTTTACCAACTCTTTGCCTCACTTTTGATGCTACTGAGAGATGAAGATACAACATCTATTGACCCTCACAGCACAGCGCAGTAGCTGGTGTATGCTACAAGTTCAAACAAGGTGTTGAATGAATGAATAAATAAATACCTAAGTCAGGTGCAAGCAAGAGTACACTCTTTCATATAGATCACAGGAACAGAACCAAGAGTTTGAAATAAACTCTTTTAAGGTCAATTGATTTTCAACCAGGTAGAAACAAACCCAGTATCCATTAACTGGTGAACAGATAAATACAATGTATTATAACAAAGCAGTGGGACAATATTTTGCACTGAAACAGAATCCCAAAACAGCAGGCTAAGCAAAAATAAATTGGACATAGTGTATTATTTCATTTAAAAGAAATGTCAAAAAAAATAAAAAGGCAGCTCTAGCAGCAAGCAGATCACGAGGTGCTTGGGCCTCAGGGGTTCCCTGGGAGAGACGAAAGTGGGTGCGAGCTCTCTTGGGGAGTGAAAGAGAGGTTCTAAAACTGTATCATGGTGATGGCTACACAATTCTATAAAAACCATTGAATTGCACATTTAAGGTGATTTGCAAAAGAACACGAGAAGTATTTGGAAGTGATGGTCCTGTTTTATACCTTAGTTGTGAGAATGGAATTATGGGCACAGGCATCTGTCCAAACTCAACAAGATGTGTGTATTAAATATGCACAAGTTTTTGTATGTCAGCTATGCCTCAATAAAACAATAAGAAACCAAGCCTGTGATCTACACCTTAGTAAACCTGTTCTGTAAAGTGAACAGACATAACTTGCGCTGTGCTGATCTACATTTCTGAGATTCTCCATCATTCCGTGCCTGTCCTCGGCCTCTGACTGCAGTTATTGTTGCAGATGTGCATGTGCTTCATTTGAATATATCCCTATTTACTCATTTATTTAAGGGTTATCACGCATCAAATGTGGGACAGGCCATGTTCTAGAGTCGAAGCTGGCAGCAGCAACCACCTGGAAGCTTCTATTCCAGTGTCGATAACAAACACCAAGCAAGTGCCACCTGTTACTAATGGCCAGGCGACCCTGGGAACAGCCACTTCATCCTCATAGGATCAGTTTTTCTCATCTGTGAAGTAGGAATTACAGCCTTTGTTTTGCTTACCACATAGGATTTTTCCTCAAAGAACGTGAATTTTGTCAAAAGTCCTTAACTCTAAGAAATATTACAAATTACAGGTTAAAATAAGGGCTGTGTATATTCCAGGAAAAGCAAGCTTACTGTTAAACTGAAAAGGTGAGTAGATGTGACATTTCCATGCCCGGAGGGGGGGTGTCCTCCTTCCTACTTCTCCAGAACCAGGAACGGAGCTTCAGAGTGTGACACTGAAGAAGTGATCAGAGAGCAGCTGGCGCTGCCCTGCCAAGCAGACATGGAATTAGCTTCTCTTACCACACAGAGTTTACCTTAATAAGCACCAGGGCTTCCGATGAGCCAAATGAAACTATTTTTATCTTTGAGATACTCACTTAGAAAATTTTTTAAAAAACAGTTGATTAAACTGGCAGGTTTTGAAATTTTCTTTTCATTAGTATATGCTTGTGATACAGAATAGTGATGTTCCTTTGGGGGAGCCAGTTCATGCATATGAAATATCTTGATTATTTTCAACTCCTTCATCCAGCCCTCTCCAGAAAACTGAGTTTAAATTATTTGTACGGAAAGATTTTTCACATAGCGCATATATAGGCAGACGAAGAAAATTAAGTAAAAGCCAAATTTGTTATTCCTGAAAAAAGGTTTGTGCTAAGTTTTACACTCTATCTCTTGAGTATATTTAATCTTCTGAAGTTCAGAAATGGTGGCTATGGGCACACCTTTCCTCTCTCCTGATTCCTTTATTTAACCTTTGAATTTAGTAAAAGTTGTCTCAGTTTTATTACAGATATAAAGACTAAAGCTGACCTTTACATTTTCCCCTTTTAAATTCAAAACTTTGGTCCTTTTTCTTTTTTAATATGAGATGGTTATATAAAATTGATACACCTACACATGATTTAGGGATCTCAGGGTCTCACTGAGGTTATTCTCTATTAATTAATTCTAAGATGCATTAATTACACTCTAAATGATAATTAGCCTATTCTCTAATCTGTTGCTGGGTTTCTCATTGATTTCATACACGGCTTCCTGAAAATGAGCATTTAAGCTAGAAACTTTGAAAACTAACTTGACTAATAGAGTTTCCTCTGTTGCTCAGAACTTTTGAAAGTGCTTTATAAGTTGCAAAAGTACTATACAACTGTTGGTAACAATATCTGTCTTAAATCTCTCGCAGGCTGCTGTACCAAAATGCCATGCAGCAAGCGATTTATAAACAAGGGAAATTTCTTTCTCACAGTTCTGGAAGTGGGGAAGTCCAAGGTCCAATTCCAGGAGACTCTGTGTCTAGTGCCAACCTGATTCATATGCCCTATCCGTTCAGTATTAGTCCACGTGGTAGAAGGCCTACAGTCTCTCTCTGAGATCTGCTTCTGAAGGGCACTAATCCCACTGTCTTCTCAAGGTTCCACCTTCTAATACTCTCACCTTGGGGGTTAGGATTTGAACATGAAAATTTGCAGCAATAGACACAACACTGGAGCCATAGCAGTGTGACTGTGCATTCAGTTTCATTATTTGCTGATTTCTCTCCAAACGTCTTCCTCACCATTGAATCAATAGCTTCTCTCCCATAATCACCATTATTCCTCCTTGGTCTCTTATCCAATTGCTCTTCCTGGAAATTCTGTCCTACTTTCCACCCTATGTCTGTAATGCTAACTCTGTCAAGATCTCTGACTCGATTTCTTTCCTCTGATTTGGAAATATGGATATCCTCAATCATGTGTCTTTGGATTGTCTCTAGGGTTTTTGTTTGTTTTTAACTCTATTTTCATCTTTAGTGTTTTATTTTCTAAAGACATCTAATTATTCCATTTTATAACCAATCTGTTCTTGTTATTTGTAAGTTCAAGAAACTTTAGCCTTTGTTGATCTGTAGGTGGACCCCCAAATCCATAATCTGTAATCTTGACCTCTCGTCATCTAATTACACACTTCTACTTGCTGCTAACATCACCTGTTATGTAAGCTAAAATGTTCAATTTCATTAGTTCACAACCTAACTCATAATTTTTCTCTCAAAGTAGGCTTTTATTTTTCATATCTTCATTTCTATTCCACATCGTTACCTTGGTGCCTGGGTGTAATCTTGCCTTACCTCGTGCTCTATATTAAATCAGTTTTCAACTGAATTTGTACATTTTCTGTTACTATTAAAAATTACCAAAAGCTGGGTAACTTATAAAGAAAAAAGTTTTATTTAGCTCATGGTTTTGAAGGCTGAAGTTCAAAAAGCATGGTTCTGGTCTAGAAAGAGTGCCCTGACTCAGTCAAGGCAGAAACATGTGCAAGAGGGAGTGATCACTGATGAGCCGGAGACAGAGACAGAGACAGAGAGACAGAGGCAGACTGCAGAATAGCTAAGACTGCTCTTTTATAACAACCTTTTAACAAAAATTTAACTACTCAGAATTTTAAGTGAGCTCCCCGAATACTCACCATGAAGCCCACCTCGTAACGCTTCCACACAAACTCTTAATACTGCCGCACTGATGACCAAACTTCTAACATACGAACTCTTGGGGAACAAGCACCTATAAGTCATTACACCAAATTCAATGAATTCTGCTAATTTGCCACTTACTGTATATCTGGAAAACTCACATTAACACTTGTCTGGACTGTCTGCTAATCACTATGCTCTTTGTGAAATCCAAATTTCTTCAATTGATATTATGGTCTCATTCATAATCTATTTTCAACTTACTTTCCAGACTTTCTTCCTATTAATTTTTTATAGTAACGCCGAGTATACTTATTCACCTTTCCTTCAAATGCCCTAAGCTTCATGACTCTCGTTTATCCACTGATATCTTTAGTGTACTCACTTATAGAAACAGTCACAGTTCCAAATCAAGCACCACCATGTTGGTGGAGGTAGCTTGCTTTCCTCTCACTCTGAATTCTCAGAGAAATTTGCTTTTACCTCTCTTATGGTGCATATTTCTCAGGCTTTCATTGCTCCAGCTGATGTTACGGCTGCATGCAGCATACCCCCTCCTCCCTCCACTTGGGGGCTGAGTTGTAGGTATTTGTGTATCACTCTCATGGCCTCAGTGCCTTGCACATGACAAGCATGTGACACACAAGTGTTGAATGACTCAGCCACTTGTTGATATGGTTTGGGTTTTAAATGGCCCCCACAGCTGTGTGTTGGAGGCTCGGCTGCCAACTTGTGGCTTTATTGGAATCAATGAAAGCTTTAGGAGCTGGGGTCTGCTGGGAGAAAGTGAGGTCATTGGGGGCATGACTCATGAAGGGGACATTGGGGTCCCAACATTTTCCTCTCTCTTTGCTTCTCTAAAGCCATGAAGCAAGCAGTTTTGCTGACCATAACTCCACACCATGATAGTCTGCCTCTCCACACACCCCAAAACAATGGAGCCAGCCAACCATGGCCTGGAATTTGTGAGATTATGAGCCAAAATGAATCCTTCCTCCTTTTAAGAGTATCTCAAGTGGTTCATCACAGTGATAGAAAATTGACTAACACCCTTGACCACACAACTAAAACGTGGTATTATGATTCTCTTAGAGCATTCATCACCAGGTCAACTTCAGTGAACCATCCCCGAAGATTTCCTGAAGCATCCTTCCCTACAGACAATAGACCAAGTCTAGCGGTGCTTAGTATGTCCTTAGGCCCTGTACATTGACGAGAGAGAAAGGAACAGCCCTCAAGGGAATTTCAAAATGTCCTTGCAGAGTGTGAAATTAATATTGGTATCTCTAGGCTTTTTAAGGTTGTCTTCTGATATATGAAAAATGCCTGCGTGGATTAAAAATCCATCATCCCGTGGGTACTAATGGGAGCAAGACCTGGGAAGGTAAAGCACCTCAGGCAGACAGTGTAACACACCAAAAGCCTTCACAGCAAGACGCTATGCCACCTTAGACCCGAGGCAAATAAACTTCAGCAAGAACACTTACACAAAGACACATCCACCCATTATCTCCTCTCTCTGCTAAGACAAGGAATGGCTCTTGGGGTCTCTTTTTGAGCCTGATGGTTGTATTTATCCTGAAGTGATGGTACCCTTCTTCAATATTGCTTCATTTTAGAATAGCAAACATATTATTTCTGGCGCCAGGAGTAATACTGTCACTTACATCCATTATAGAGAAGGTTAGCTGCTTTTTAAAACTCTAGAGAAAAGATGGGCATGATACAAACTTTGAGAACTGGAAAATGTCACCTAGGGACAAGAATTATGCTAAAGTCCAATTTCTAAGGGAAAGGGGGCAAAACTGGAGTGTTCGTTGCTCCTAAGCAATGGTATTCAAATAGATGGTACTGACATATTTTTTAATTTTTGGTATTGAATATCAGGAATTCTCAGTCTTGCTTATATAAATAAGGATATAAGAGCAGATGTTAAACCAATGTAGACTATTTGCATATAAATCTTCAAATTTCCTGTTGCTTCGAAGCTCTCTTGCCAACTGCTTTAACTTCTACTCCAGTCTGAGTCCTAATGTATAATTCTGAGAATAAGGAACTGGTTCTCTCCCATGTTTATTGTTAGGAAATGACTCCTTATATCTGATTGACGATGAGATAGTTCCAGAGTACATCTCCTGACATATAAACTGCAGAATTTAGCAGCTCTATTATGGTCTAATTTACCTATCATATAATTCACCCTTACAAATTATACAGGTCACTGGATTTCAGTACATTCACAGATATTTGCAGCTATCACAATGGTCAGCATAAAATAATTTAATTATTTCACAAAGAAGCCCCTTTCCTGTTATCTGTCATCTCTTTAACCTCCCCCTCTGTTATGGCTTAGACCTAGAGTGTTCCCCAAAAGATTCACGTGTTCAGAGTTTCAGAAGGTGATTGGATTGTGGAGGTGCTATACTCAGATGGACCTGCTATTAGGAAGTGAGACCTGGTTGGAAGAGGTAGTTCACTGTGCGGGTTGACCTAGAAGGGTATAGATCTCACTATCTCACAATCTATCTACTATCTATCTATCGTCTATCTATTATCTATCTAATACTTGTTTGTGTCTATTCTCTGTTATGTATCTGTCATGTCTATTGTCTCTATTATTTATTATCTATCTAATCCTTTTCGAGATGCCCCCCCCCTTCAAACACACTTTTCCATCACTCCTGCCACTTTCTGAAACAGCTCTGAAACCTAGGGTCTTCAAAATATGTGATAAAAAATGTGGTGAATCTTGCTGTTGAGTGTCATCTAAAGAAAAATCAGGCTCATTAAAAGCAACACAGGATATCCTGGTCCCCTTTGCACTGGACCAAGCACCATGTAACTTCTGGCTTTTCCCCAAAGTCAGAATGACTGCCAGTGTGTCTATTCTTATGCCAGTACCACATTATCTTGACTATTATTTGTAAAAAGTACTAAGTTTTGAAGTGTGAGTTCCCTGACTTTGTTTTGTTGTTGTTTTTGTTTTCTGAGAATCACTTTATTTATTTTGGGCTCAACCTTAGAAGTTCCAAGTAAATTGTTAATCACTACAAAATTCATTAGGAATTTGACAAAGCGTGTATTGAACTGATCTCCCAGTGTGTGGAACATTGGCTTAGCAATGTTCGGTTTTCAACATGTTAACATGGGATGTGGCCCACTGACTTGGTCTCCTTTGGTTACTTTCACCAGTATTTTGTGGGTTTTAGAGTATGTATTCAGCACCTCTTTTATTAAATTTTTTCTTATTTAACATTTAAAAGGTTTTGTGAATGAAATTGATCATGTCATTTCTTTTTCAGATTGTTCATCGCAAGTATATAAAATATGATTGACTTTTGTGTATTGACCTTGTATTCTGCAACCTCTCTTTATAGTTCTCATAGTCTTTTAGTGAATTATATAGAATTCTTTATATAAAAGGTCATGTCCTCTATGAACGTCCTCCCATTTCAATCTTAATTCCTTTTATTACCTTTCTTGCCTAATTATCCTACCTTAATCCTCTACTACAAATGTTGAATAGAAGTGGTCAGATCAGATGTGCTTATCTGATTCCTGATCTAAAGAAGAAAGCACATTCTGTCTTTCACCATGAAGTGTAAGGTTAGCAAATTTTCTGGGGGTGGCGTCGATGTTCCTAGTTTGTTGTGTGTTTTAGCACAAAAGAATAATGGATTTCACTAAATGATTTTTCTGTATTGAGATGATCGTGTGTGTTTGGGTTTTTTATTCTATTGCTAAGATGTTTTGCATTAATTGATTTTAGGCTATTAAGCCTACCTTTCATCCCTGAGATGAATCCCACTTGGTCATGATGCATAATTCTTTTAATGTGTTGCTGGATCTACTGCAGACTTAAAAACTTCACGTTCTCTGCATATTCTTAGCATTGTGGCAGAAGAGAGAGATGTAAGAACTGCACTGAAGGTTCTATGTTTCACACCCTCACAGTGTGCAGAGAGTACCTGCTGGATGAACTCTGTTGAAAATATTTGGCTTCCTTAAGGGTCACGAGGTAGTGCACTCTGTCCTGTAAGAGTTCACTGCATCCTCCTCAACCCAAACTCCAAACACACATTTCAGTAAAAAGCTGCACCAACTCCTTTTGATCCTCAGTGGTGCTTCGTGCATATTTGCAGATGAATGAATTGATTGGTCTGTATTTTTGCAATTGGGCCAAGAGGCAAGGAAGCAACTCACATGTCATGCCTGGTGTCTTCAGGACCCTCAGGAGCCTCCCATTCAGAAATTATCAGACCTGCCGCCAAGGCAGATTGGGCGAGCCACCTCCGGAAGCCAGAGCAGGCAAGGCAGGCACACCGTGTTTAGGAAACCCCAGGCCTCTCCGTAGTGCTTTATGGTGCATTGAAGCCAGAAGGCAATCTACAAGTCTGAAATACAACTCTAACTCCTTTGTTAAGGAATTAGGGATGTGCGTAACAGTGCCCTCCCAGGACGGCACCAACCAGACCACTCATCTCACCTCTGCTGATTTACTTGTGCCAGTCTCCATCTGTGTATATTTTGAAAGTGCTTGGCACACAAATAACATGCAATAATTGCTTGCTGGAGGAGTGAATAGTAAGCCCATTGGTTCTCCTGGTGGGTGGCAATCGGAGTCATAATATCTCCGACCATAAAAAGAGGCAAAGACTTTCACAAGTGACCTCTTTTTCTTTTATAACAGTACATAGTATGATCGAACACTAGATTTTAGGTATTTGGCTCTGTCTCCTTGATCAGGATTTTGAGATAACACGAGAAACATACTCCACGGATACGAGAGAGTGCTCTCCATCTCCCCTCTCTCTCCTTCCTCCCTCTCCAACACAGTCAACTCCAGTCAAATTTCCAAGATTGAAGAAAAATTGTTTTTCCAAGGTTAAGGCATACAGTAGACACACAGATCAAGATTAAAGAAAAGATATTTGTGTCTTCAATTAGTTTACTATTTTCCCAAATACTAAGATATCCTGGATTACAATACATTTCTCAGAATTTAAAAAAGTGTCATGGTAAATATAAAAATTGACAGCTAGTGGGATCCTAATTTTTCAAAACATGAATAAGTACACTTTAGAAGCAAAGAAATATAAGCTGTTTTCACTCTTTAGCTCATGATATTCTACTAGAAAATCAAATAACATTTCAAACACATGTTTGATGTGGTGTCTTTTTTTTTTTTCCTATGTCATATCAAGATGACAATGAGGCACTTTAATGATAATACTGATGACCATAGCACTCTAAATCTCTCTTGGATACTTAGCCAACAAGCCTTAACTGGTGGGTAAATAGATGTCTGATTATATCTATGCAAACCAAGAGCAATTATTCTTGTCCTTCAGAAAAAAGGGCTTCCCAGCTTTGTGTGGTTTCAAAGGAAATCATTTTGGTCTTTTAAACACAATAACCAGCAGACAGAAATGAGAATAGGATTTAGATTCCTGGGGAAAAGGGAATCTTAGTGACTGAGGGGGAGAACTAAGAAGCCAGGAAATGCTAGTACTATACGTGTTTTCTGGTACAGTTTTCCCAGGTCCAAATTCTTGGTTCTCACAATTCTCAATCATGATCTCATTAAGGAAAATCAATAGATGGGAAAATTTATATCCCTAGGTATACTACTCAGTTTAAAGAAAAGCGAGAATCTTTTTGAGCTCATGCAGGGTGTATTCCTTTCATCCAGTGCCTTTCTGGCTAGCCTAAGACCCAATGTCCAGAAGCTCAGAGTTGAAGTCACCTGCAAAACCTGGTGAAACGCCGCCACCCCCACATATGTGATTCAGAGGTGTTCTAGTTCATCTTCTTTCAGGTCCTATTCCCTTAATGGAAATGCTTAGCTGTATAATTGCTTCGAGCCTATTGCTATTCCAAATGGAAAATATAATAATCTAATGGTATTGTCTCTGTAAGCGAATGAGAATTTCAGGAGTGGCTGTGGGTGCCACCCATGTGATCCAGAGAGGTTAATGCAGTTAAAGTTATTTCACAGTCCATTAAGGAGCTTACGGTGACCTCGCGACCTTAGCGGCAACAACACGGAATCCATTATCATCACAATGGAGGAGCTGTGGGTTCGGCTGACTTGACAATGGGCCCCGGAAATCCCAAGTTAGTACTTAGTTTAAAAAAATGCACTTTTCTTTCTGCTTCTTGGGTATGGCTATTAATATGCCCTCCTATAATTTGTAACATTAACATTGGCGAAGGTACAGAAAAGGACATTGAAATGAAGATGTCGAAACTGCTGACTTGGTTCGGCGCGTGGTAATGTTTGCTGTGGATTGCAGGGTAGACATCTAGCCGGAAAAACCAAGAGGAAGAGAGTCAAGGAACTCAGCTAAACTCAGGATAAATTATCACGAGTTGGGAAATTCATGTATGCAAATAATAGCTTTCCTCCATTTTTATTAATTTGCTTTCCAGCCTGACATTTCATATGCAATTTAGAGAGAAACAAACAATTTTAGTATATAATTAATGAAAACTACATCAAAATATTTATGTCATCACTATCCAAATTTCAGAGAACTATGATTCACTATTATTCTCAGGCACATCTCACTGTGACAAATAATGTCACTGTAAAGACATCAAATGCTCATCTTTCTTTTACATGTGATTGAGTGAAAAACATCACTGTCACTTTAAAAATAGACTTAAGACGCGGGTTAGAAATAAAGATTTTTACCAGAACACTTGTTTATATAAAAGTGTTAATCAGTATTTTTGCCCTCCAAAATGAACTTGACTGTACAACACTCTCCTTTGGAGAAATAATAAGCAGGGAAATTAAAATCAGATTT
Source organism: Dasyprocta punctata (assembly GCA_004363535.1). Classification (NCBI taxonomy): domain Eukaryota; kingdom Metazoa; phylum Chordata; class Mammalia; order Rodentia; family Dasyproctidae; genus Dasyprocta; species Dasyprocta punctata. The sequence continues at coordinate 74,436 of RJWM01003172.1, forward strand.
TGCAGTGCTTTATATCAATAAGGGAAAAAAACAGATCAAATAGTGCTTATACTAAAAAGTTAAACAAGATTGTTTATAGACATCAAGGTTAAATTGTAAACACAGGCTGTGAAAGAGCCATTTATACTGCCAGAACCCAAAAAGGAAGCATTTTACCATAATCTAGAGAAAGCATTTAAAGGTAATTAAAGAATCCAGCAGCACATTCCAAAGATAGTTATTGCAATGCTAGTTAACATATCTTACCTCGTTTAAACACAATAAGGTTTCAGCCCTTACTGCAGCTTCAAATGCCTATAATACAATCACTGCCATGCATGCTGAGATTCTGAGTTAATTTTCAGGAACATATTGTGATGATGACCTTTCATAGTTTGCTATCTGAGAAAAAGACTGCAATTGGGAAAAAAAGTTTTACCTGTTCTGATGATAAAAAGAAAAAAAATGAGCATACAGTTCTTTCTAAGCAGTTCTGAGACATGTTTTATTTAAGGAAAATCATTAAAACGATATGCAAAATTTGGTGTTTGAAACTGATACTAAGACCTTCCTGTTCAAAGTATGTAAAACTAAGAGAAGGGGATCTTACAGTAAGTTTGCCTTAAGTTTTAATACTTATAACTGCAAATGTACAAATAATTAATAGATGTTTAATCACTTGTTATTAAAGAAGCTTACAGAAGTTTTGATCACTAACAACTAAACCTGAGTACTGCTAAGCTTAGAAGATTACATGGTATTTGGCTATTGAATTTTTACTGCGCCTTGTTCTTCAAATTTATTTTATTTTATTTTATTTTGTTTATTTATTTATTTATTTATTTGGTACCAGGGATCGAACTCATGACCTTGTGCTCACCAGGCAGGCACTGTGTTGCTGAGCTATAGCCCCAGTCCTGTTCTTCAAATTTTTGAACATTAAAACCGACCAGAGACCTTTAAAACAAAAAAGTAATTGAACTAGATTCCATAATTATTGTACAATTTCAAAACAAAAATGGTCAGTTAATACATGTTAGTTACCCACTTGAATTTGCTAACCTAAAATATTCTGCGAAATGTGCGCAGTAACTGGAAGATGAACTTTTCATTTAAGGAGTTTCAGAAAGTATGTTCTCCATTTTTTCTTCATCAAATGCGTGTTTTCATGATGAATCTGATTTTCATCTTCATAAGCTCTTTATTCCTTATAGGACAAAATTCCAGAGAAGAACTGTAAAGGTCCAGAATGAGAAATTTAAAAAACAGAAAATGGCAACCACAATAAATGAACCAGAAAGATACTATGTATTTTAAAAGTGAACTAATAATTTGGAGCAATCACAGGTCTGAGTTTTATGTGAGCCCTTGCGTCAAGTGTTGGTGGGGCCTACGCCACAATATATACATGATTCTCCACAATGCAATTTGCAATATGCAGTATTAAAAGACATTTTGAATACATTTAGACACTAAAAACAGATGCATCCACTAAGGGGGACTTTCTGACACTGGCACTAATCGCTATTATTGCTACCAGCACTTGTCTGAAACCGAAGGCACAAGTATTCTTTCATTTTTATTTAACCTTTCTTAAATAATATTGCCGGTTCTGATGGTTCTGTTTTCCCACATCTTGGTTTGACAGGATAACCCTCCCATCAAGATGCCCCTCCCTAAAGAAGAATTAGTAATAGGAAAGGGGCGTGGACCCTCAAAACTGTGACTGAATATAAAACGTAACTCTTGCAGAAGAAATGTGTGACTCGGAACTCCAGGGTGAAAGAAGAAAGTTGCTGGATAAAGAAGCCTCTGTTTAACTAAAGAGAAAGTTCTCACCTGAGGCGGGCGGGGAGCATGGAAGTGTAAGTGCTGCTTCCAAAGTGAGTCTCAGACTTCAGCAGCCAAAAATAAACTGATTCCTGGCTGCAAGACATAAGTGCAATTGTGAAATTGATATCCCTTCTTGGCTGAGTCCCAGACAATATGTTGCCTTTCGGGGCTGATCAGAGTGATGGATGTGATTTGTGGAAGCCAGGGGAGTGCCTCTTGAATCAACCCCGCTGGGCTCCAGGGAGGCAGCCGTGGGCTTGCGGCTTCCAAACGGGATAACCCAGAGAAGGACAAGGCGCGGGGCGGTCACGTAGCAGACTGAACCGGGGAAGAGCAAAGGACAGCCAGCCGGGAGAAGACCGGCTATTGATGGAGACATAAGATGGCAGCAATTGAACAGTTCTTTGCTTTTCAAAGAGGAATTCAGACTTTGCTTGCAATGTCAGAACAAAGTTACTGAAGCCACATAGCAGAGGGTGTTTTTTTTTTCTTCTGAAAATACAGGCTTTTCTGTGTCTATCGAGGGGTCACCGTCAGCCGTCATAATCTATTTGCCTGTGTTTGGGATTTTTGTTTTTTATTTTTTATTTTTTGTCTTTTTATTTCCCCTCTTCGGTTTTCATATTTGCATCATAGATTTTAGAAACGCAATAATCTGCTCTCAAATTTGCATGCAAAGATAAAGTCGCAGAGAGAAAAACAACAGAAAAATCACCTAAAATCTTGCAGACATTGTGGTTACCAAAGTGGTAAATTCCAAACTGCAGCTATCTGATCTTAAAATCACTGACTGCTCAGACTCTTTTTCTCAGTGATAAAGATGGAGACTTACCTCCAATGGAAGGGTTTGCATTTCCTAGGGTAAATATTTTCCAACCTATTACAAATTGGCATTGTTTGTTTCCTGTATTGCTCTCTTAATGAATCAAATTGATTCTGGCTTAAAAGACCAGTACCAGGCTGTCATCTATTTTTTCAGGGTTTCCTTTAATGTTGAAAGGCTTCCAAGTTAGTTAACCTCACCGCCCTGCCCTGCATTGTTGTCCTGTTCCCAATAATATTTTGGTGCCAGATTGTCAGCTAATTGTGTCATAAGCAATCAGCTACCAAGGCATAGCCCTTTTCACCTAGAGAATGAACATCCTTTCAAAGCTACTCCAGGGGAAAAAATAGGCCCTTTTACTCAAGGACTCTGGAGTGAGGGTTTTTATTTAACTCCGCACTGCATTTCCGCACCGCTGTTTCGGCGACGGTGGTTTCTTCAGCAGCGGTATGAGGGGGCGTCTTGGAGCCCCCAGAGCCCTTGGCTCACCGTGCGGACAGTGGGGGCTGCAGCAATACGAAGGAAGCCCTGATGTCAGTTTGCAAAATGAAAGCCCACGAGTTATTTCCTCCGGAAGGTCTCTCTGTTGGCTGCATTTGTTTGAACAATTACTTCAGCTTTTTTCTGGCAAAACTTAAGTGGAGTAACAATTCCAACAGCTTTTCTAGTAAACTGCTTTCATGGAGACAGCCTTATCATAGACATGCAAATCAGAAGGACACGCCGGGTCTTTGAGAGCAAAAACTGGTGAACTTTGTAGAGCACGAATCCAGCGCTGTGGGAATGAGTTTTCAGTAGCAGGTAAAATGATACCTAAGCGTCTCACAGCCTGGCCAGGCTTTGGCACTCAATAAAGACTCCTTCGTGAGTAGGCAAACTTAGGTGTCCATTCTTGAGAACGTACCCATAGGGAGAGAGAGCTAGTCTGGGGATATGGCAACAAAAAGCCTGTTTGGAAAAATAAAAATTATTGAGAAGAAGTGAGTTCCATTAGTCATGTTCTTTTCATTCATCTTTTAAGACTTGACCAGTACTCATTATCTACTTAATAAAATAATCATAATTAAAGAAGATATATCTTAAAATCCTATTGGAGAAAGAGAGAGTTAAACAAGAAAAAACTACGTGGAATATTTTGGTACATAGTTAAGTGATATACTTTCTAGGCTGAAGGCTGAACACAATAACAATTCAGAAAATGGGAAAACTTGCCAATAGCTGCTTCTCAAGGTTCTCAGGCTGCTTCTCAGAGTTGTAAAGCCAGGAAGAGCTTGAGATTCTTAGTTATTAGCAGACAAGAGTGTAATCTCTTAGAATGCTGATTAACCTCATGTTCTGCTCTAATAATGAAGATTTGAAACTCTAAATCCTAGGAAATTAGGATTAGCATCAAAACTGACAATTTAAGCACTGCAATCACTAGTATCCCAGAGACCGAGGGCTGTTTCCTATCCCGCCGATGCCCACCATATGCTGCCCTCGCCAATGTCTTTCTTCAGTTGTGTTCATTTAGGTGGGAATATTTTCAAAGCAAGCACTTAAAAAGTACTAATACGCCAAGAGTATTGAGATAGAGAGAAATCAATGGCTTGGGATGTATGCATTGCATTTTCCATAAGACGCGCTGTGTTTTCACCTGGTGTAACAGCAAAGCCTTTCTCGTTTTGTAGCAGATGATTCTGGGAAAATAAAATTTTAGCTTGAGAAATGAGTAGGTATGCAGGAATCCTGCAGAAAAGGAGGCAAGAGCCACAGTGCTTCACAAGCTGGATCTGATTCGTCACTTTGGCATTTTTATTTTTATTTATTTATTTGTTTATTTACTTATTTTTGGTCCTAGGTATCAAACTCACACCCTCGCCCCTGCCAGGCAGGCGCTTAGGCCACTGAGCTAAATCCTCGGCCCTATTTTTTGAGACAGGGTCTCACTATGCAGTTCAGGCTGGCCCAGACTGGTCTCAAACTCATAACGATCCTCCTGCCTCAGTCTCCCGAGTACTGGGATTAAAGTCATGTGCCACCACACCTGGTTTGCAGCATTTTTATAAGAAGGTGATTTTCGAATTACAAACAGAAGAAGAAAACTATTAAATAAATTACTAACCCTCTTGTTATATTGACACTAATCAAAATTTAGTTCCTGAACTGGCACGGAAGTACTCACAGCACTGTGGGAGGCTGAGGCAGGAGGATTGCAATTAAATCCAATATGCTAAAATGATAAGTGATTCTTAGAAGCGTCGCAGAAGCACAAAATGAGGTTAAACTCAGTCACGCGACAAAAATGAGATGCTGGGATTTCCTGAACTGTGGCGTGATTTGGGAGCGATATTCTAGTACTTCAGAAAGGTGTAAGCAATGAAAGAAAATGTTTTCCAATGTTTTGACTTCCCACCAGAGTGGAAGAAGAGCGGGTTTTAAAGGCCCCAAAGGTGTTGAGGTTAGATCATTCTGGCGCTGCCCCAGACAGGGAAGATTATACTGAAATGCACGCACAGAGAAAGCCTGGAATTATTTTTCCTAGAGAGCTTTGAAAAGTAGAGCAAAAATGATATATTTTGATCGAGAATGGCTTTCATGCCACCCTATCTAAAGCAGAAGGAAGAAATGACTAAAAGCATCCTGTTCTGGCTTTGAAAATAAGATCTGGGAAGCAGGAAAGTACTGCGGGTGGCACCCAGAGCCTCAGGCACAGAGGCAAGCACTCTGCCTCTGGCTGTGCGCCCAGCCCTGAAAGCCGCCACCATCAAGTCTGCCCGCCTTCCTCCAGTAGAAGAGTATCGACCGGGAAAGAGCACATCCCTTGCGATAACGGAAGAGCGGGCTAAGTTTAACTTTCCTTTTTCTGAACTGCACGCTTAGTGGCAAATTTTCCTCTAGCAGTTCCCAAATCAAGACAGCCCACAGACTCACAAGAGCGACACGCAGCCTTCACCCGCGGGGAGACTTTGGTGAGTCCCGACCCTCGTGAGGCTCTTGGGCCTTGATCTGGAAGGCGGTTTAGGACTTCTGGAATGTTAGAAGTAGCGTGGCCATTCCTGTTTTAGTATGGGTTTGGTGACTTGGTAGACATCGTGGGTTTTTGTTCTTGTACTTTTTCTCATTTTATGACAGGAAAGGGAGAAATGAAGATTATAGAATGCAGCAGCTCACAATCACATCGTTTGAGGGTGGAAATCTTTAAATAAAAAAAAAATTGTCAAAGTTACACAACCTGGACCTGATTGCAATGATGTTTAGTGCAAGCTTGAGAACTATATAGAGGATGATGTGTGAATGGACAGGCATGATGTATACATTTTAAAAACAATTTTTTAAAGTTCCATTCATTCCTGCGTTCACATACACATGGAAGAGAGGTGTCTCTGTCTCCACCTCATAGGGGCCAGTTGGTCCTGGACTGAAAGGATCTCCTGCCCTTGGGCTAGACACATCTCTTCTAAAGAAACTGACCCTTGTCCTTTGGGGCTTCTTCCTTCCTAGAATGTAAGGGTACTGTCAATGGAGAAGAAAACCTGTTTTTAGGGTGAACTCAAATTTCAAAGCCATGACTCCACGGTGATCAGAGATGATTTGGAGCACAGAAGAAAGGAGAGAGGCTACATCTCTGGACCACCCTTTAACTGCAACCCACTTGAACCATTTGGGGAAAATTTCATTCAGCCAGTGAAGTTAGGTGATCAGGAAATCATTCTCTGGAGTCACCTAAATTATGTCTTTGGGGGGTGTTATGGTTGATACATTGTGTCAACTTGAGAAGTTTAGAAATTTAACTGAGAGACTCAGCAGAGAGCCAGGTTTTTACTCTGTAAATATCCTCATGCTGTGCAAAGGAAGGCAAGGAGATTTGTGAATGCTACACCCTTCCTGGAGGGGTGTCCTGTGCACAATATAAGGGAGGAGAAGAGGCTTGCTCTGGCCCCTTTTACTCTGGCTGCTTTTGCTCCGCTGCTGCCTTGAAGTGTTGCCCCAGTGCCATGCCACTCTGCCTTGGAGCCAGCTGAGTATGGACTGAAACCTCCAAAAACTGTAAGATAAATAAACCTTTCCTTCCTTCATTTTGGGTATCAGGTGTTTTGTCTCCGCAAGGAAGGAAAAGTCACCGAGACAGGGGTTTCCTTTAACACACAGCCCCTTTTTTGTTTACATTCTACGCCCGCCTTCAGAAGCCTTCCTGCAACCTGAGCCGGCAGGCCGTTAGAGGTGAGCGGGCACACCAGGGACAGTACCTAACCTGCAGGTCCTCGGCCAGCACGGAGTGCGGCGAGCAGCCACTGCTCAGGGGAAGACTCTGTGAGACAGAGCAAACCCAAGGCTGGGGAGTCTCCGAAGTGAGGACGCCCGTGGGCAACCCCCTCGGAATCTTCCCAGAAAGAGGCATTGTGGGCTTGTTAGGGGTTAGGCAGGGTGGGTCTCTAAGTCAGGGAAATAAAACCAGCAGGTGGTGTTCTCCTTTTTCTCTCTTCAGTCTGACAGGAGGTGTGGTGGGCCTATCTCACTTTAGAACACTCATCAGTTTTTAAAACTGGATCTCGAACTTATCTGCAGTCAAATAAAAGAGCTAAACCAATTAGCTGCTGTTGTTGCTTCCCACAGTAATAAATATTTGCACTGGCTGTGTCTGGAGGAAGGGCTAACAAGAAGTAGGATCCAAGGGTCGAGAGAGAGGAAGCAGAGCAGGGTTATCAATGAGGTGTTTCTTTATTTAATTCCTAGTAGATCCACTCAGTTTATTCTAGCTTTCAAAACTGGGCAGATGGGGCCTGGGATATAGTTCAGCCGCACAAGTTTCTCCCTGCAAGGTCCTAGATTTGATTCCCAGTACAAATAAATAAATAAGTGGCAAATTCTCTAAAATTTGAAAGTATAACTGAGTTCTATCAACTTATTTCTACTGTCATAGTTTGCAACAAAGTGAAATGCAGTCAGCAAACTTTGTTTTCTTAGTGTAAATAAGCAACAACTTGCAGACTTTCAAACTGTGTTTTGTTCTTAGAGAAGCCACCTCAGAACAGGCGCTGAAGCCCCACCAGCAGGCCTGGTGGGCAAGACCTCCAGTCCTGTGATCAGTTCCGTCACACAGCCACGCCACCGAAGAGACAGATGAATCCCCCCATTGCCCATCAGCTCAGTAAAGCCCCTATATAAATACACGAGTAATGAGCGCGGATTGATCAGAGTGCTGGTCACCGTGCATTCACCGGAAACGCTTGCTTGGGGCGACCCATTAACACAGCCTCCACACGGCCAGACCTCGGCTGGGCTGGGGGGAGGCTGAACGTGGCAGATGCTGCCAGATTCCTGTTTGCCCTTCACATGCGGGCCATATTGACTGCTTCAAAAACTCTTTGTATGAGCTATTATTTTCAAATTGTTTCTCGACTTATACTGCAATGGAAAATTGGACAGCTTTTCAATTGCGCTCTCATTCCGATTGATTGCCAATACTGTTTTGCAGAATTAAGAATATCAGTCTATTCTCTTCTCCGGCGCCACGTGGGCTCGGTGGCTTTCATTTAAATATCGCAGCCCAGCCTTTGCCTGACTCCGTGTGAAGATAGCGCACCAGGCGATCAATTAGGTTTATTATCTCTTCTCTTGACTCTGCGGTTCAGATCACGGTGGAAGAAAAACAAGCAGAGGGCGCGAGGTGGCAGGGCTTCAAGGTCCCTGAGGATTCCTCTCTGAATTCGCTCCCTGGGCTCACGGTTTGCAAAACGCAGTCCAGGTGGAGCCTGGACCGGATGACTATTGTATTTTTGGAATAAATGCATTCTAACACTGCTAGTCTATCAGATCAAATGCATACATATTTATTGAGGGATTACTATGTAGAAGGCGCTGGGCTAGGCCAAGGGAATGCATCTTGCAGCATATTTTAAATTCTCAGGAAATGGAAGGTACTCTGAGTCAGGGAGAAGAGGAAAAGAATCACTGAAGTTGTCCAAGACATTTCTCAACGCTTTGCACAGCCCTCTGGAGGCTCCGCAGGGTGCCTGGAGCATCGGGAGCCCCCGGCTTTGCCCTGGGACAGCCGAGGAGGGGAGAGGCCCCAAGCTCCCTCGGGGCATCCTGCCTCCTGTTTAGGGTTCAAACTTCCCCGTGTAGTTATTGTTGGGGCCTGAGACTGTGTTTTGCTAACTGGTGTTTATGACGTCATCAAGCCTTGGGCCATGAAGCTCATCCTGTCAGATCCACGATTACTCTTTAGAATATTTCTATTGAAGGATTATTACTTTTATTTTTAGGAGTTTTATTATATTACACAATAAGTACTTAACAGGAAAAAATCACAAAACTACGGTATTGCGTTTTTAGGATTGTGTTATGGATTAAAAACTGGTGGTCAGTTTAACACCAGCTGAATTACATCAGCATGGTGCTGAATGTAGATGGCCCACCTAAAGAAAGTTGCCATTATAAATAGAGACATGGAGAGGAAGAGCGAGGCATTGTGGGTTATCCTAAGTGTTGCTGTTTGGAGCTGTTGGTTCTCCTGGAGGAGCTTGTCATGCTGGCTTCCCCCATATGAATTCGACCATTATCATGGGAGGAGCTCGGGACCTCATCAATGAGAGTGTCTGTGGTTCACCTCGGGGGAGCTCTGCTCCTCACATTAGCATTGCTTCCTGGCTCCGGAGGGGAAGCTGTGTGCTGGAGAAGTTGTCACACTGGGCTTCCTGACCTGTGCTCAACTGTTCTCATCCTCGGAAGAGGATGGCTGTGGTACTTTTCAGGGAAGCTCTTATCCTTATTTGAATGTGACTTCTCAGCTGCGGTGTAAAACCCTCAACCTACTGCATAGCTCCTTCACCCTGCTGGCATAGACTTTCTAGCTTCCACCGCTGACCTTTGGCCTTCCCAGCACAGATCTGTAAATAGTCTGGCGTGAGTCCTTATCGTGGGCTCTTAGATTTCCAGTTGGATTTGTGGGAGGCATTGTCATGGGCTCTGGGTCTTTAACTGGACTCATGCAGAACATTGCTGTGGGATCCAGGCCCTTGGCTGAATATTCTGGGTCTTTAGTGTTGTGGACAGATTTTCCTGCACTTTCTTACGTTTAATTCTGGAAGACCATCATAAAACAGTATTATCAATTCTGTGTCTCGTATGCAGTTGTTGTCCTTGTAACCCCTGACTACAACAGATTGCTTATAAAAAAGCATTAAAAATTTCAACATCAGCTAGTTTTTGGTGTACGGTCTAAAAAAGAACATCAGAAATAAATTCTCACATGAACTATAATGAAAATACTAATAGCACTCTACGAAAAAATAATCTTTACTTCAATTATCCCACCTAACGCAGTCTGCACACATGACAACGGTATGTTCTACACACATGCACCGCTTATGCTGCCAGCGCGTCTTTTGATTTCCTGGCCTTTTTGTAAGATATATTTGACATCTCAGTCCTACTCTTTTGTCAGGAGGTTCTTAGTATGTTAATAGGAACATAAAATATCAATAAATAGTTTATTACATTCTCAATATGTAGTGTGCATTTAGAATAGACATTAACATTTTCACATCAGTTGCATACTTCCTTAAAAAATCTAAAAGATAATATCAGAAACAAATTCCTATATGAACGACAGTGAAAATGCCAATAGAACTCTACCACAAAAATAAACTTTGCTTCAAATGTCACATCCAAGGCAGTCTTCACTCATGACAACTGTATGTTCCATGCACACGTCTCGCGTGCACTGACAGCACGTGCGCTTAGCTTTCCCTTCCTATGTGGTGGTCTTGTCACCTCTCTTCTCTTCCTGTTTTGTCAGGAGCTTCCTGCTATATTGTTCAACATGCACTTAAAGGGGAAATAAGATGTCAGTAGAATACAATATCAAACATGCAATAAGAACATGCTTAGGAAAGACATCAACATTTCTACATTAGCTGTTTACTTAAGAAACCTAAAAAATAAAACTTGATAACATCAAAAATAAAAACCAGTGTGAGCTACAGTGTAAACACAAACAAAAGTCTACCACAGAAATAATCTTTGCTTCAACTGTCACCCAAGGCAGTCTTCACACATGCCAACTGCATGTTGCATATGGAAGTATCGCTTACACCAACAGTATATATATTTTCTTTCCGTGTACTTTCTTGTAGGGCACAGCTGACATATTTTTGGTTTTCCTGTGGTCGTAGCAGGTCTTCAGAATGCTGTACCTGCTTGTTCACCTGTCAGCTCACTGGTATGCTTCACAATTTTTTTTTGCGTATTTCCCTGGGCAGAAATATTTTTCTTTCCTCTGCTGTAAAATGATCTCTTATGAGCTCCAGTCCCAATCCTCTAAAAAATTACTCCATGATATTTTGCACTTGTTATTTTCTTTGTAAACTATCAAACTATGCCACAGATTTAGGATGGAGTAAAACACAACCATTGGCCAGTGCTTTGTATTTCAAGTGATATCATGGTTGTTGCATAACTCAACAACAATATCAGTTTTGTTGTTGAAAGTTTCTGTCTCAGACTTCTATTCTGTGGACTTCTATTCCCCTATCAATAGTTATATCATGATGAAATGTTGACAGCAGCAGCAGAAGTTTGCTTTTCTTTGCCATGTACGAGGCCAATGTTGTATCTTTCTGAAATTTCAAGATTGTACTATACAATTCTCTGCTTTGAAATTGCAAAGTTTCATTTAGAATTTCTGTTTGGGTCCTGTGTACAGTTCATGCACTGGGTCAACCTGTGCTCTGTTAGCAAATGTAGTATCAATTGGAAACCAGTAAACCAATTGCTGAATATCACATTCCAATTAGTTTGGGAGACGGGAGCAACAAGCCTGTTTACAACATCGTTCACTTTTTTTAGCTATACAAATGAGGACCTGGTGACTGATTTCCAGAATCAGTGTCCAAACTGAAAGCATAATAAGTCTTCGCATTTACAAGGGCATCAATTTTTATGCCATACTCTGATCCACTGCTATTCCATAAGTCTTTCACATTCCTGTGATCACCATGAGCAATCTGTGCTAGGTACAGCAGACCTATGAATGTTTTCAGTTCAGCTAATGAGGTGTCATAATAAACACATTTTTGAATATGGCTATTGGTGCACACAGAACATTTTACTTGTATCTCAGTCTTTCTGTACTGCACAGCATCTTATAGCATGTCATCTGTTACAATTTCCAACATTGAATGGCAGTGTTGGCATTCCATCTGAGACATTTCACTATTGCCAAGACCCCCACTAAATTTTAGGCCTCGTTCTAGCATTGGATTGTTCCATTTGGTTGCATGGTCATTTTGTACCATTTGGACTAGTCCAGTGTGTACTCACATTGCTGTTTTCTTCATTGTCTGAATCCAGGAGGTCTGCATTTCCAGTACCTGTATCAGTTGATTCTTGTTCCAGTTCACTGTTAAGGAACTTTGGTTCCCATGGCCAATGTCAAAGTCATCCTCATCATCCTCATCATCATTGTCATCATAGTCATACGCCCACCCCACTCTTCTGTTATGAAAGCATGTGTTTTACCATAATGGATCATCTTCATCATGCATGCATGAGTAATCTGATGATTCACTTTTGACCTTTTCCAAAACTTGCAAATCTGGTTTTCATGTGTCCTACTTAATTGGGTTACTTCTACCAGAAAAATCAAAAGAAAACTTTTTTTTTTTTTTAACAAATCCTGGAGTGGTGTGGGTCTATTGGACCCTCTGTGACACTCAGGTATACATACACAAAACCAGTTAGAAGGAGCATAAAGGTGGGTCCAAATCCTGTTTTGACACTTTTACACATGTATGCCCTCCTTGCTGTTCATTGGACCAAGTGGGTTAACACATACCTTGCTTCCTGTGTTCCTCAGGGAAAGGTCCTGAGACACACAGCAGGCTACTATAACACGAAAGTATAAATTTACAGTAGAAAAGTAAGGGATGGGTCCACTAGACCCAGGCTTATGTCTTGATTGGCATAAAGTTGCTGGAATTCAGATGAGCATACTACACCAGGGTCTTCCTCTATCAACCAAGACTCCCCCTGTGTGTATGAGCCAAACCTTCTTCTCTTATAATTAAAGGGAAACATGGTATGTTCTTTCATAAATGATTGTTACCTTTCACATTTTTGTGTAATGTTAAAATACAAAGGAAACATTAAAATATACAGAAATTCATCGATTACCCATGTACCCACTACTATCATCTGTACGTACTATACTTGCTTTGTCATCTGTCAATCCACCCTAATACTGCACTTGAAGCACTTCAAAGTAATCTGCAAGTGTAACCTTTAGGAAATTATTTTGACCAAGGATAAAGCGACTAATAACACAGTGGCACCTTCATTCAAGACCTGAATTCTTTCCACCATTCTGGTTACAAACTGAATTGGATAAGAACCCAATCAAATTTCCCCATAGGGTCAACATTGAACCTAAGTATTGAATTTGATTCAGTTCTCATCCAATTAGGTTTGCGACCAGAATTGTGGGAAGCATTGATTTTATGAATGGAGGTACCATTGTAATAGAACAATAGTAGGAGAGGTAGTAAATATAACTGATGTTCAAATAAATTTATTCAAGATTCTCCCAGGTGTTGACCAGCCTTGCATTTGGGTGAGGCTGTCTTTAATAGGTTATGTAATTGTGGCAATAATGCCGTATGGTAGAAAGGCAGATTGTAATCATTCCATCTTACAAATTAGAAAACTGAGAACTTCCAGGTTTGGACCCAGTTCTCTTTCAACCAGACCCCGTCACCCACGCTCTCTTTTCCTGAGACCTCAAGATAAAGTTAGCAACTACTTCTTCCAGCCTAAATATGGGATGAGGATCTCTTTCCTGCAGTGTCTAGGCCTGCAGTGCTTCGGATAGCAGCTGTCACCTTTCTCCACGTGGTCTTCTAGGTTTATTTGTGGTGTGGGGCATCGAACCCGAGACCGCACGCTTGCTAAGTGAGTGCTCTCCCGCTGAGTCACATCACAGCCTTGGCCTTTTGTCAAACACGCCTGCAGTGTTTTATCTATAGAGGAGCTTTAGGGCTGAAGGGGATCCGCACCAGCTCCTCTGAACCTGCCGCGCACGCTTGGATCTGACCTTCCCTGTACTGCCTGCCTGTGGTTTCCCTGCAAAGACTAAATGCAGGAGACCCTCATTTACCATCCTGCACACCAACTCCCACTTTACTCTACTTGGCCAATTCTATTTTTCAAAGTTTTAATTTTATATCATAATACTGGTACTGCTTATCCCTAAAAATATAAAGCAAAATACTCAAAGCGTTGACTCTGGGACACCACCCACTGAAGAAAACTTTCCATTTTGCAATTCAATATATATGTTCTGTCAGTTTGATATCCTACAACCTTCACCTTGCACTTTTCACTTGATGGAACTGGGTCCACCAATGGCTCTGCTCGTGATTCAGCCTGGCTCAGGATTTGGTATCAGAATTACGTTGGACACAAAAACAAGCTGACAACTTTTGTTCTTTTTCCTATGTTAAAGGCTACTGGATTGCTGGAAATTTAATAGCAATCATCTGTAAAATGAATCTTCTCTATTTTTGTAGTAGATGTGGAATTACACTTCATTTTCTTCTATATCTATCCTTTACCAATGTAACTTTGTTTATTAGACATTTCTCTGAAACCTTCAAATTTCATATCATGTACTCTATGAAACCATAGTGAGCAATTTCACATATTATAAAAAGATTTTGAGAAATAAACTATAGTCCATTTCTTATACGTAATGTTACACCCTACAACTTTTTATGCTTCTTCTCATTTATAATATATCCATATGTATCATGCATACACACAGATATATGATATATGATATACAGAAATGTGGGTATAGTCTCTTTTCCCTCAAAGGAGGCTGTTAGTGTTTTAACTTACTGCCCTTTTAAAAATGTTTTTTCAGTATTGATCAATTTAACTAATTTTTTGGTAAGAATTTTACCTTTGGTCTTTAATAATTCCTTCTTCCCAACTATTTTCATCTGTTTCTTACAGTTTCTTTCTTTTTTTCTGGTGAACAAGGGGAATTGAATGAACTCACGACCTCGAGCTTGCCAGGCAGGCGCTGTGCCTCTGAGTTAAATCTCCGGCCATTCTTAATGTTTAATATTAACAGTGTTTAAGGCTAAGGATTTTGCTGAAAACAGCTTAGCCCTGTTGATAAATAATGTTCCTGTTTTCACTGATCTTTAGTTCAGCGGTAAACTGAGTGGTGATTTCCTCCTACAAAAATGATCATGATTACTACTGTACAGAAAATAGTGGGGCAGTGAGAGGACAGAGGCGAAGTGCCCAAGGGAGTCATCGCCGTTGTCCAACTCACGGGGTGCCATGGGGGGACCAGGGAAGTCAAGGAGAGGAACCATTTCGAGAACTTCAGAAGAGTTGCCAACTGGACCAAAATTTTGATGACAACAAATTTTGTCTCACTCAAAAGCAGTCGCCTTCTTATTCACTGAGCTGTAAAAACACTCCAGCATAACTTCCTCATTTCTTCCTTCTTTTCTTGCTTGCTAACAAAACCCTGGCATGCAGTGCTCCGGTAAACATCATCCTAGACCCTTTTCCTGCTAGAAATGACTTATCAACCCACTGGCAAACAAGATATAAGCGAAATTCTACTGGGTATTTTAAAGGAATCTTTTGCTTTCCTGATATAAGAGGGTAAGTTTTCAGCTTCTCTTACCAGTATAGAAATGAGGCTAATTGGGAATTTTAGCACCTACACTGTGACCAGGAGGTATGAAGCACAGAGATGTACACCTATGTCTTTAAAATGTTGGAGTGGAAAGATAATCTGTCAAGTAGCTGAAGCTAAACCTCAAACATGAACAGTCTTCTTGTTACAGGAGGTAATGAGATTCCTACTGTTGTAACCCATGATTGCAAGTTTTGTCATTTGCAACCAAACATTTTTCAACAGGTTTACTGTCAATTTTTATTACCTTTCTCCGTGAGACCTGGCTTTTCTTGCTGCGTTTCTGTAGTGACCCTTCCTATGCAGAATGCAAAGCTTCCAAAGGCATGCGATCTTTTCATTCATCCTCCACGAGGCCTAGTGGCCTAAAATTCTCATACTTCTCTGTCTGCTCTCTCTGTCCAACACATCATAGCTGCCTTGTCTTCTATGCTCCAGGTTCTTCTCTTTCTCCATTTAACACCCAATTCGTTGACCTAGGTATGAGTTTCTCTTCTGGCTCTTCCACTGTCAGGTTCTTGCTTTCTAGACCACTTTATATTCCACTGCCACACAAGGCCTCCTGAAGTTACTATTCTTTGATTCCCTTGCTTATAGCAGGACAAATATTACTCAATTTGAGAGAGACACATCCTCCAACCGGCATACCCCATCCTCCCCAAAATCTCCCTGCTCTTCTTTTACAATCTTGGCTTTCACTCACATGCTTCCTTCTAATCAAACTGCTCTCCTGACCTAAACCTACCCCATATCTATACTTTCACTATACAAAATTCAGTCCTACCCTCTTCTAGTTCTACTCATTTTCCAAGAGTCAACTCAAGTCCACCGTCTGCGCTAAAGTTCTACTGTGCAACAAAACAAAACCTTCTTGCCCCCTCCTCCCTGAATTCTTAAGACTAGTATTTTCACATCAGTTATTTCATCTCTTGTTCCATCTGCTCACCTATAATCCTCCCCAGTTACCTTGAGCTAATCAACCATTCTCCCAACAAAGTCCCTCTCTTCTCGCAGCCTGCCATGCCTCTGTTTCGCCCCCTCCTGGCAATGCTACATGTGATCGGAGATGCAGCTCCACGTCCTCGTCACTTTATGCCTTTCTTCCTTCTCAAGTTGAGACTGGACAGCTTTTCCCACAACACTTGTTCATTGTACTCTTTATTTTGCTCTTTTTTTTTTTAACTAGGTGCTATTTACCTAAATTTCCTACAATGACCAGCTATTAAGGACCAGTAGAGAAGGTACTGTGTCAATGAACTCAATCACAGCTCTCATTGTGAGAACAAATTTCTGGTTATCCTATTCAAACCCCCCAGTTAATCAAAGGTAATAAGTCTTATACAAAAACACAGCATTCTGTTCAGGGTCCTGTCCTATACCTGAGCTCAGAATGAAAATGTCAGTGGGGGACAATCCCATTCTGCAAGGAGCAGGGAATCAGTCAAGGTGGCAGACATACTTAATAAACCATGCCACTAATTTTTAGGAAAAAACTATAAAAATCTTGTTGTACTATGTATTTGCTGAAGCTTCTATGATGTACTAGAAGTTGAATATTACTTGGAGAGACAACTGTAGAGAATCTTTAAATGTTAGCAAAGAAATTAATGCCCTACTAATTTAAAAGCGGTAACCTGTAAAAATGAGTCACCAAGATCATCTAAATCAAAATACATTCACAGTTTTTTTTAAATTTTGCAAATTTCTCCATTGTTCAATAAGCAGATCCTGATTAAGCCAAATAAGCAAATGCACCATAACTTCATTGCAAATTTATGTGAATATTTACCCTTTGCTTATTTAAGTATAATAAGAAAATAATTCTCTTTCACGCCTTGATATTCCTTTTTCAGTCCACCTACTCTTTATTTGCAACAGAGGCTGTAATTAGAAGTGTAAATAATTTGCCCAGGATCCCTTAATTATTTAGTTGGGTTAGTCATTACCATTTTTCAGAATGGATTGATGAATTATTAGTGCAATCATAATTATGACAAGGCGACATTCCTTCCATGGTCAGAATTAGCCATGAGCATTAAAATCAAGTATCTATTTTAATAGTGTCCTGTTTGTGCCCTGTCCACCTGAGGACTCACCATACCTATTTGTACAAAAAAGCAGAAATTGCAGACTTACTAGCCCATTGTTAATAAAATAAAAGTTATTCTGATTTTATTCCATAACCATGACCATGATTTTATGCATCTCAGTTTAAATTAAGTGAAAATTATGGCCATTTGCAGGTGGAAGAAGAATTATTAGACAAAATCAGCATCCTGTGTGTCACTGATTGTCAAGTCCTGTGAGAGGGGAAGCAGTAGAACTCGATGAAGTTAAATACGACCTTGGACTTTCTAGACTGGTTGGGTTAAATTGTCTTTCTTCTTCCTTTTGTTTTTTTCATGCTCATCCTAATCTGGAAGTACACTCATCTCATTTTCTCCAGTGTGTGGGACCCTAAATTAAGTGGTTATCAAGAACAGTATCTTTGCCTATCATAATTTGCAAACAAGTCTATCATAAAAGGGGAGCATCAGGTTTCTTTTACTTCAAAGTATTAAGGAAAAAATTTCAAAAAGATGGAAGAGGTAGAAGGGAGAGGTTGCATTTTAAAATTCTGTTGTTGATTTCTGGGTTATCCTGAGTAATCATTCATTAAATCTGAAATAATACTAATTACCAATAGTGACTAAAGATATTGGCTTTGTACAAGATATCTTAGCCCTAAAAACACTGGACAAGTAGAAATACTTAGAAAATACCCAAAGGAAATGCTACACAAGTCTGTCAGAGAAAATCCAGAGTCATTCAACAAAGCAACTCTGTGGTAGAGACTTGGCATCAGTTTAGATGAGAAATCAAGATAACTAATCAAGTTCTGAATTAAGTGAGCAGTAGCCAAGTAAAATCAGAGGGATAATAGAACTTGGATTTCACTTGTCCTGCTGAGACCTTTAAGGAGAATGTGCTGGACCCATTTTCTCAGTTACCTACGCATCTGTCTTTCTGCGCTACTGGACCACGCTGTCCGGACGGGTGGCTTACACAGCAGTTTATTCTCAGGGCTCTACAGACTCAAGTGCCAGGATGTTCAGAGACCGGGGACACCCAATCCTGGCTGCGAATGGCTGTCTTCTGTCTTCCTGTTGCCTCCTTAGAGGATGGAGAGAGAGCTCTGGGGTTGTGATTGCCTGGAGACCCCCCAGATCCCATCTCAGCTTCCTAATAGCATTATGGTGGGAATTTAAGATTTCAGCATGCAAATCCAGAGGGGATGTAGCAGCTTCAGGCACCGTCGCTGCCCCCAGACCCTTAGCCGGACAGCGTCCTGACACACACATCTGCTGGTGTGAAGACAAAGGGCCCAGACAGCCTCTTACCCTGCTCATAGCTCGGGGTCCACCAACCCCGGAGCTGCACTCTGGTTTTACACAAAGATCAAACTCCTCGTTTGATCCCCGGTACCAAAAAAGAAAAAGAAAAAAAATCAAACTCCTCTTTCTTTCAATTCTTTTTAATCTTGTCTCACAAGATCGCTGCAGTAATTTCTTTTTGCTCCTACAATAGATGCTTATTGATGGTTTTAATAAAGTGACCCCTACAATGCCAATTACCAGGATTCTTTTATTTAAGGGCAAAGCAAACTTACTTTCTCCTTCCCGGGCATACGCAACAGAGCTAAACTGGTTAATGAATTTAAAAACGCCAAGTGGTACTGGAGTGACTGTCTGACACCCACATTGCATTTCTCTGGATTTTGTTTGTTCACTTGTTTGTTTGACTGGAGGTGATCGCGCCCGCAATCTGTTTTGCCTGTAGTGGATGACAGGGTCTCCGGGGACCTGGCTTAGTAAGATTGATTGGAACCTCCAACTTAGCTGTTCCCTGGCAGGATGGCTACTTCCCTGCCTCCTCCTCTCCCTTCCTTCTTCTCTTTCTCTCTTTTTTTCCCTAATGATGTTACATTTGTCCTGCAGATGATGGAACACGCAGCACCGAGATGAACGGCTGTGCTCCCTTCGCCCCGTTCTTGGCAAGCTCTCCCACTTCACACCAGCTCTGCCGGCGCCATTAATATTATATATAGATACGCTTGTCACAGATTTACACCCCGCCATCGGGAATCAGGACGGGAGGGGACGTGCACACCGAGAGGGGGTGGAGAGACCCGGCTGATTTATTGTGGGGAACCTTACAGAAGAAAGAGGAGGTGATCAAATTTATATTAATGTCCTGACCTATATTCTTAAAACTGCTTCTTGCTCATTTTGTGTTTAAGCATTTTGCTGCCTAAAGTAAAAAAAAAAAAAAAAAATGTAGAAGAAGAAGGAAAAAAGCAGAAAGAAAAGACAAAATTAAACACTGTTGTCTTGTTATTTATTTGCTCTCTTTAGATACTGGAAGACTCTCCAAGCTACCACCATGGATGAGCTTTGGCAGACTGGCGTGCTGCCGTCTAGAGGGAGTGGATGGTCTAGACTGCCTGTCACTCTTTCCTTACAGTGCAGGGGAATTTGAAAGTTCGTATGCAACTGACACAGGTCAGAT
Source organism: Dasyprocta punctata (assembly GCA_004363535.1). Lineage (NCBI taxonomy): Eukaryota > Metazoa > Chordata > Mammalia > Rodentia > Dasyproctidae > Dasyprocta > Dasyprocta punctata. The sequence continues at coordinate 94,319 of RJWM01003172.1, forward strand.
TTGTCTGTCTTGGCTGAACTTAGTGTAACATCAGGGTGACCTTACAGTGGACTGACACTGTTTTATTATATATGCTACTACTTTGAAGGTCAAGAGGAAGGTTTACTTTTTAAGGTATAGGGTGAGAGGAGAGTAGGGGAAGACAAGCTGGGAGGGGGGGCAGACACAGTCAAAGCATGATACCTCCATGTATGGAAATGTCACACCTGCGTCATTTGTGTAATTAATGTTCAAAATATTCCAATGTATATGCTAATTTGTCTCATTTAGACTGCTAGGTTCTCTTAGTTCATGGAAAAGAATGTTTTCTGCTAATATCTGTTTGTTTTTTCTTCATAAGAGAATCTTTTTTGTTCATGTCTCGTACTCTGAGTCTGCTTTGAAGGTAGTTCCAAATCTCTCCAGTTTTCAACTCTCTCCAGTTCTACATCTCTCCAGTTTTCAACTGTTTCACAGGACTCATTATTAAACCAGTTGCCGAGTGCAAAGAAAGTAATATTTGAGAACTGTTTCTTCAAAATCTCAGGCGTGCTAAATAGGGACTGTACCGCTAACTTCACTTCCAGCTGATACAGAAGCTTTCTGAAGTACATCTTGTATTTATTCCCTTTCCAGAGAGACTCCACAGAATCCAAATCATTAGATCAGAACTATAGAAGAACTATGGATTGAACTGATGGTCATTGGATGAGCCGGGTGGGGGGTGGGGAATGGGACCCATACTCAGAGTTCTATTCACAGTTCAAAATGATATTTGCATTCAGAAAGCCTTGAGGCTTGTTAATTTAAGGTAGTTTGATGTGGCATAGTTTTATCATTTGTATTTATTGAGAATCAATTATGCGTAAATCTTTCAATAAGGCATTGGACTAACCCTTCATATTAACAGTTATCTCCCTCCCTGTTGTAGACTTTTTGTGACCCTTCCCCTAGTCCCTTTGCCTTGTAACTGTTGCCCCTGATTAGCTAAACAGTGCGCAAAATCTAAGGCATTCATGAGACAGGTAGTCAAAGATGCTATTTGTTAGTCCTTCCTATTTTTTTTATGGGTATGAGTACTAAAGGTGACCACTAACCTTTTGAAGACTAGAACCATAATTTCCAGACCCAGCATAGTCTTGAGGCTGTTTCGTAGGCTGGGTGTCGGTGCCACAGTCCACGTCCATCGTAACTGTCCTCTTCCTGATAGCTGTGCCTGGCTCACTTGCCTGGCAGACCCTCGGTTTAGCTTTCTGTGGAAGTTGACTGTCCCATCCCTTGAAGATGTGCCCTGGTGCCTCCTAACCACAATTATTTTATTCTTTCTTTGCAGAAGGTAACAATGGTGTGCTCTGGGGACTCTCGAGGGTCTGGCATACCCAGGACAGCTGGAGCGGGAGTGCCAGCAGGGAATGCCAGGCTCTTCAGGTCACCAGTCCCCTCTTCTTGGTTTACAAGTGGCCTCTGCAGATGATGGGCTGCCTCTGCTTCCGTCCTGAGACCCAGGCACAAGGGTCACCTGTCCCAGGCGTGGCAGGGTAGGAAGCACTGCAAAACCAAATAACAAACCGCAAGAGCAGCCTCATTTTCCTGAGGAAAGCATTGGAGGGATCTGAAATGTGCGCTACAGATGGGCGCCGCCAGCAGGCATCTTCTGGGGACAGCAAAGCGGAGAGCCTGGAGCCCGCAGCAAGAAGCACCCTGGCCACACTGGGTTGTCCTGGGATGCGGTCTTCAGCGCGACTGTGCAGCAAGGAGCTGCCAGTGCTGCCCGCTTCCATTCTGTGTGCAGGGCTCTCATCCTGGGGGACACTGAGAACTGCCTGAGAACCCACCAGGGGAGCGAAGGGGACCAGGAGCGCACTGCACCCCTGCTGGCCCTCTAGCACGGTGGTGCAGCCACTCTGCACTCTGGGCTGGGCGCTTCCCAAAGGCGCCCAAGGCTGAGGCCAGGCCCTGGAGGCATGGGACAGATGGGACGTGGGCTCCCTTTGCCCTGCTGTTCTAGGCTCCCCCGCCAGCTTTGTTGGGGGGAGGGGCTCAGGGCTGTCCCTGGCTGGTCAGGATCCTGCTGTTGCTGGGTCTCTGGTGATGCCTTTGAACTCGGACTCTGGTCCTGCGGCCAGGTTCACTTTGCATTTCCTTCCCATCTCTCTTTTCCTCACATCTGACACCGGCATTTCAGGACTACTCCCCTCCTCACCCTGCTCTAATTATAACACCTACTGCTCTCACGTGGAAAGGGTTAGTGGAGGAACTGACCTCATACACACGCACTGTCTGCGAACCAATGGGGAGAGCCAGGTGCACTGGATAAGGAATCAACAGTTCACAAATAAACCACGAAGGGAGGAAAGCAGGCATCACCCGCAGCAAGGCTCCTTCGAGTTTTACCGCATGTGCTGGTCGGAACGGTTAGTGACGATAACAGTGGGTCAGGAATCACTGTGCAGGCCCCGGAGCAGGACTTGGCCCACGCTGCCCTGACACTTACCTGGAAGTGGTGTGCTAAGTGGCAGTGTGATGTTAGGGGTGCTATTCAATTTAGATTAAGCTGTCCTCCTTTGGTGGCTCTTTGACGGGAGGTCCCCCAGCGACTGTAAAAGGCAGGCAGCTAATGGTGCTGGCATCTCAGCCAACATTTTTGCTGTGGCAACAGAAGTTGCACGTACAAACTGTTCCCACTGACAGTAATCCACTTACTCCACAAAATCACTGCAAATTAAGTCAATAGGTTTTCAGACAAAATGAGTTAAGAGTCAGTGGGGAAAACACCACTATTTTTCCCTGTTTACCGCATTTTTCCCCAATATGATTAAATTTGTTGTCTCTTCTGAATGACTGTAGAATGGATATTAATCAAATTTTCTTAGTTTTTCATTTCAACAAATGTTTGAACAAGTTTAACAACAGGTAAAAGCCTCAGGGATGAAGGCCCTATGTTATAGACCAGGGCTGGATTTGAAAAAAACCTCAACTTCAGAGCGCTGGTCCAGGTTCACAGGACTGCAGCCTGCTAAGGACAAGCAGATCTCACTCTTGCTCTCATCTACCAAATAAAGACGTTTTCTAAAGAACCTTTGGGCTGCAGATGGAAACCGCCAGATAGGTCGTCTTGTCTTCTTTATATGATTTATCTACTCGAGGCGAATGCCCAGCACGTACCACTGTGCCTGGCATAACATCGATGCTCGAGAAATGTCTGTCACTAGGATCAAAGTTGCACAGATAACGCTGTGGCTGAGAATGATGCTTACGTGGCAGAAGAGCTGCCACACAGGAGTGCTTCCATCCCTGCCTTAGGATTTGTACCTTTTGGTACTAGTTAGAAAATGATGCGATAGTCATTCTAAATGCGTATTTTTTTGCCTCGCAGACAAGCAAGGTATAGCCCAGTGACAGAGCACCTCTTCAGCACACAGGACGCCCTGGGTGTGATCCCCAGTGTGAAAAAATGGAGATTAAAAATCCAGTCTTCCAGTAACAGGATACAAACTTAGTTGGGCTTAGGACATCAAGTGGTTATTGTTAATGTAATTACAGATAAATTAATTTCCTTCAAGTTTTGCTCATAATTTTTTATAAATGCTTTTAATGTTTAAAAGTTAATTTTGTTAAGAAGTCAGTATGTTCAGATTAGGGAATTAAACTGAATTAATTTCAATGCCCAGGATTCTTAATTGCCAATCACAGAAGTCTCCTTTTACTCACTTTATATCTTAGCCCTAATTATAGGTGTATAATATGTTTAGTTAGTTATTTAAAGCTCCTTGTACTTTGAGGTGTAAAACTGTGAAAGGAGCTTTTGAATTTGCAGTAAATAAAAACAAAAACAAAACAAAAAAAAAAACCACTGGTTATAAAAGTAACTCTTTGAAGTAACTAAGAAGTAACCTAGAGAAACACAAATAATTTAAGCAAATTCCTCAGACAAAATGTATCATCCATCAAGAAAGATAGGTGTATAAGGTGCAATATTAAAATATTGTAAGTAAAAGAAAATAAAGAAATGATCCATCTACCTGCTTAACTGTCTACCCACTTGAATGGGTCAGCCAGTGTTACTAGTACTGAGCTATCATGAAATTATAGAACAGTTTTTTCATGGTCCTTCCTTGGCAAACTGCAGAGTGTGCAGCCAGGGTCCAGAGAGGAAGACAAGGTAGAGTGGTTGATGGGACAGTTTCAGAAGCAGCGGGAGGAATCTTAGTGTCCAGCAACAATAAGGATGTTTTAGGCTGTAATGCAGACATAGAAGAGGGAGGAGACCGAGAGATACCCATTACAGAAGGGAGGAAACTGAGAGGATTCTGAAAGCACCCTGTTTTTCTCACTTGGAGGTTTTGGTAGATGTAAGAATGTTCATAGTGTTTTGAAGTCCTGTATCACTTACACTAGTTTGTTTTGATTGGTTTTATTCTGTTTCATTTTCCTTGGTTTTATCCTCTTTAAAATAAAATTAAAAAAAAAAAAAAGGAACGTTCACATTAGCCAACAGGGAACACGGCAGGGCACACCAGGTATTGGGGAATGGGTCAAAGATTTGAAAGTTACTTTGGGGATACAGCAATTGGCTTCTCGTGGACATCATAGTGAGTTGTGATGGAAAAACAAGACTATTTGGAGTTCTAAAAGTCCACGTTGAGGGATGGAACATTAGTGTTGCAACCGTAAAGCTGGAAAAGTGCTGAGATGGTGTCTAACACCCAACAAGGGAAGCCGGCCGAGCATGGAGAAACGTGTAGAAGTTGAGAACAGAGACGGCCCAGTGACTGGAAAACAGATTGTGTTCAATAGCAGCACAGGCAGAGAGCTGGCAGCACGGTTTGGTTGTGGTAGAAGAGGTAAACTTCGAAATTCATCATCTGGCAAGTTGAAGCCCGCAGGATTGCCTGTGTGAAAATCTGTGTCCCCCTTCATTGGAAAAGATAGGGTGTGTGGGAGGTATGATGTGTGCAATGTCGTAGGCACTTGCTGTTTTAGTTTTGGTTAGTACCTTGTCATAAAGGTTTCCTCTCACAGAATACGTAGAATTATATTCACCTTCACAATTTATACTTATGAATCATGAAAAATCACCATATTACCCCAGTCTTTAAACCAGGGTAATATAAATGTTGGGATGGTTTTTCTTCTTCTATACCAGGACTATATGGTGTGATGCAGTTTTAATTTATATCTGGATGTCCCCCAAAACCTCATGCAGTCATGGAGGCAGCTGAATCGCATTTGTAACTGACTCATGGTCCAATGCTGGGATTATGGGTGTGAGTTCTACCCCTGCCCTGGGGTGGGTGCGGCCTACATACAATATATGGGGCAGGAAGAGTCTTCTCTCCGTGCTCCTCCCTTTTTGCTCTTGTTGCTTGTGCTGTTTTCTTGCTGCCATGAATTGTTGCCTTCTGCCACGAGCCACCCTGCCTTGGAGCCAGCTGAAACCTCCACAGACTATGAGCTAAATAAACCTTTCCTCCTTCAATTTTGTGCATCAGGTATTTTGTCTCAGCAATGAAAGGTAACCAAGACAGAGGCTGATGTTCTTATACATAAGGATCATGTGTTGCTAACGTGCCAGCCTCGTATGTCACAGTAGCGTGAGGATCACAGTCTGCTGCAGGTTGAGTGCTGCTGGCTCCAGCCACATCACATCGTCACGTTTTGAAGCAGTGGGGAACTTGGCCGTGAAACACGAACCTGTGTCTTCTTCACCTTTGTGTGCTTGACACTTCGCAGAGTCTCAGACACTTAGGAAATGCTTGACAAATGTCCAGTGAATACAGGCATGAGCAACACAGATGAAGCAAGGATAATACAGAAAACAACAATTAGACCACGAGTTTGAAGGAAGTGGAGAAATAAGATGCAGTTCATTGGCTGGCGTGAGGCTGGGGACAAGGTGGCATAATCAAAAGACATTAACTTCAAGAGAGGGAGCGCTATGGAAGGATGCTTGCAAAAGTAGCTGGGAAAATGAGAGGCATCCAGCCCTTCAGGGCTGGAGAGGGGTCACCAGCAGGAAGTAATTAGTTAGGGTGACCTGGAGGAGGAAGTGTGGCCAGGCAAGGCCATCAACAGGGTGGAAGTCCTCCAAGGAGAAGTGACTCACACGGTGTACCCATTAAAAGAATGTGACATTCTCCTTGGTGCTTGGCAAAGTATATGTTTTAAAGAGTGTGGCTTTGATCTTTCATGAAGTCTGAGGGAAGATTAACGTTTGTTTGTTAAATATTTCTTCTAGAATTAATTTTTCAATTCTGTTCTTTATAGTGCCACAGTCTACATAACATGATTTAAAATTCTAGTCTCATGTGGCTAGTTCCAAAGTACAGTTCTGATTAATCAGAGAATTGGTTTAATCATTTGTTGCAGGGAATAATAAATTACGGCAGCTGAGGACTCCACGGCTGTCCTGGAATGAGGTCTGCTTTGGCCCGTTCTAAATACACCACATCCTGTGCCAGTTATCATGTTCAAATAGGATTCAATTATGTGTAAGTGCTGAAACGAAAAGCAAAACAATGGTTTGGAGATTAGGAGCAGGAGAACATATGAATTATATTTGGTGGTCATTGTTTTACCTGATGAAAGAAGAAGAAAACCAAAATACTGTAGTGGCTGAATGCCAGAAATCGCCTCACTTGTGGGTGAAACTGCCCTAGACTGTGAGGCTAAGAAATAAGGTCCAAAAGTGAGTGCATTAAGTTTGCAAATCTTTGGGCTGTGATCCTCCTGGTTCTGAGTTTTTACTTATAAATATCTACTCTGTGCAAGAGAGGCCAGTTCACCTTCCTACCATGCCCTGCTCTAATGCGGTGGAGCACTAAGAGCTCACCTTTCTCAGTAACACCCAGCACCAGAATAAAAGGAAAAGACCTAAGTGTTGTGGAGCCTCAAACAAGTCAAATCCCAGCCGTGTTCCAAGAAACCAAGCCACCTTGTACCGTCACACCCTGGCGGGTCCCAGGTACCTCCTGATTTCTGGGAGCGAAGGCGAGAAGTTCAGGATTCCTGGGAAAGTGGGGTAAGACGGTTTTCTTTTCTAAGAGAAGTTTCATCCCCATAAATTTCAACTGTCAGATCCTAGTGACTCGCAGCAAAAGTGAATACTGGACTGACATTACAGATCTCTGACCTTTTAACAGCAAATTTTGTTTTCCATGATGGGTCAAATTTGTGCAATGAAAAGGACAGGAAATCAATGCCCAAAAAAAAAAAAAATGCAGTAAAAATAGGGTTTGCCTCAAGCAGGTTGTTTTCCTCTCGCTTTATCTTTGCAGCGATGGGCTTTCCCCCACTATTTTTTATCAGCCCAAGTTTGCTGTGCACAGCGTTTCACCCCTCCCGCGGGCTGGGCACCCACAGAGCTCATCTCCATCCTTTCTCATCTCCTTCCCTCTCTCCCTTCCCGCTCTCTTCATCTCCTCGTCCCTTCCCTTTTGCAAAAGATCGTTCTGCCCATTTCCTATCATCTGTCTTTTATTTGACTCTCTCCTTCAGTTGGCTTCTTAGGCGTTGAGGCCCCTGCGGGAAGCAGGCCCGCACCCCTAACACACCGGCGGTAGGCCGCGTCTCTGTTTCGTTGTCGTGTCCGCAGCCTGTTGTTTCCTGGCTCTCTCAGGAAGCGGACTTTCCCAGGGGATCCGGACTCGGCCCGGCTTGCTCCACACGCCCTCTGCCCCCTGCTTTGAGCTGGACCAGGTAACCCAGAGTGTTTGGGTGTCAGAGGGGTGCGGTGGGGGGATCAGACTCCCTGAGACGCTGCCACGTTCCCTCTCTTCATGAGTCCTGAGATCACAGGCCTTACATTACCCATCTCGCCCCTCTGCTACCACGCTCAACAAGTGTTTGTTGAATGAATAAGACGGGACGGATATGAAAACAAATGTGTGTATAACTAGATACCCTTCGATGGAACTGGTTAGTTTTAATTTACACTGTAAGATTTCAGGGACATTTAGGAATTGAAAATTTAAAGTAGTTGTGAACTTTTGAAAAGGATGCCAGTTCTGCCATAGACCTTCACATTTATTTCTTAGGCAATCACTGAAGTTTTCAGAGTGGTTTTTTTTGTCTTTTTTTTTTTTATGGATGAAAATAGGCAAGGAAATAATTATCTTCCGAAAATCAAGCAACCCTTGAATCCTTCCATATGTATATATATATGTATTTTAACCCCCTATTTTCGTATCTGATGAATATCAGAATTCGCTCCATGAGCCCAGCCGGAAGCGTGCCCCGAATCTGGGAATGTCGTGATTTCCTTGGAAACCGCAGCTGCTTGGTTGCATCAGGCACAGGCGCTGGTAAATAGGAGGGAGCCCTGAGGGTCTGTGACAAGCCCAGCGCCCGGCGCTCTATGATGACTCCGCGACCCCGGCCCGGCTGATTCGGAGAAACGAAGCCCCCAGCAACAGCAAAATCGTGAGAAATGTGGATAAAATGACTCTCCGCATCGCAGAGTGCTTACTGGCGGGTAATGAATTCCCCACTTGTGCTGAGACTCGGTTACGCAGGCGGCAGACCCGATTCCAGGGCGCCTTGATCGTGAACCCAATGCTTCCCACCATCCTGGTCGCAAACCGAATCCAGTTCAGTGGTTAAGGTCAATGGGGACCCGATGGGGGGATCTGATTCGGTTGGCCACCAGAATCGTGGAAAGAATTAAGTTCGTGAACCGGGGCACCACTGCACCAAATGTGTCTTACACAGCTGGCATTGTCAACTGGTTACAATCCTGGTTCCTGTTGGGAACTATGCACCCCGCTTACTAGATAGTTACACTTACTGTGACTATGCAAGTAGCTGTTTCTCAGTGCTTCTTAATTCAGATTCTTATTTTCTTTTTCTTTCCTCCCTCCCTCCTTTCTTTGTTCCTCTCTCTCTCTCTCGTCCCTTCTTTCCTCCTCCTTCCTTCCTTCCTTTCTTCTTTTCGTCCATCCTTGGGATACCAGGGATTGAATCCAGGACCTTTGCACCAACCTCCTCCGCAGCCTGTTTTCAGGTTTTTTAAAAATTTTTTATTTATATTTCTCATTTTTTTTAATTTAACAGAAAAGAAAGACAGAAAAGAAAAACAAAAAGCAAAAGAGACAAACAAGCAACCACAAACAACCCAATACGATAACAGTATAGGTTTATAAAACAAGATGATAGGAATTTGACAATGGTTGTAATATTGCAAATCCTTACCTTCATAAGGGTTGTTTAGGTTATCAGACAAAGACATGTAAAACTGATCTAATCATATGAGTATTAGCTGTTCTTTTCCAACAACTAATGCAATTAGTAGTATAGTCATTTTAGCTATCTTATGTATACATATATACAAACTGATGTCTTTTTCCTTTTCCCTTCCTTCTTTCCTCCTTTCCCCTATCCCAATTACTTTTGCTTTTTGAGCAGTTCCATACGATTTTCAGTTTTTGGTGTAGGTCCTCACTGAGTCGCTGAACTGGAACTTCTACCGCTTCTGTTTTAGGCAGCACACTCCTGGTGGTCCGAGCTGGTGCCACCTTCCCTGCTGCCCCCCTTCCCTGCTGCCCATCCCTGGGTGAACTGTACGGGGTCTCATCTTATGCCGAATGAATCAGAGCTAAACATTCATGAGTAAATAGTAAATTCGTACACCGGATCGTCCAGTTGCCTCCTCAAATAATAGTTTCTTAAGCAGAGACCTAGCAAAGGTGTTTCCAGGGTTGAACCAGTTGTTTCTTAGCCAGCTTTCAAGGTAGCTTTTTATCTCCTGCTGGATATACTTCAGCATGGATAGTGTATGAAGTTTGTGGTATAATAACTATAGCCTTCTTACACAGAAATCAAATAGCAGATGTTTCAGACTGAAAGAATCACAAGTTTTGGAATTATGGAAAAACAGTCCTCTGTTAGCACTATTTTTTTGATCCCATTTCTGATGAACAAACCCACCTAAATCCCACTGCTGTCCCTTTGTGCCTTATATAGGGCCATGGTTCGGGTCTAGATGTCACCCCAAAGCCTCATGTGGTCATAGGTGGGCTTTTCAGAGGTGGCTGAACCTACAGTGTGTGACGCTGGGGTTGATTTATGGTGCAACACTAGGCTCAAGGGCACTAGGATTAATGCTGTGAGTGCCGCCCGCCCTGAGTAGCCTGGATAAAATACAAGGGACAGAAAGAGCTGTGGTCCCCCTTGTTGTTTTGCTACCTTCTGCCCACCATGCACTGTTTTTTCTCTGCAATGCCACCCCACCTTAGAGTCAGCCAATGACAGACTGAAACTTCCACAAACTGTGAGCTGAATATGCCTTTCCTACTTTCACTTTGAGGGTCAGGGATTGTGTCTCAGCAATGAGAGAGAAGTAACCAAGACACCTAAGGACTTCTCATTAACAAGAGCAAGAGTCATGGGGGAAGCTGGCTGGTGGGACGTGTCAAGATCAGACAAGTGGGGTGGATCAGAGCTGAAGCTACCACACACGAGGACCAAAACTGGATTTTGGGAAAGTGAGAGCTGCAGGGACATCTTACATTGCAAAGTGAAAATGGGGAAGCACGCGGCTTGCATGGACTCCTGGCTTCCTGCTGGTCTTTCCATCACAGGCCCAGGTCGCAGTTGCTGCAGCAGGACTGACCATGGCCAGCGCTCTGCTCCTCTGCTGAGTGTCATCTTGGGGGCTCTTCTTTTCGAGGGTGCCTGTGACTCCTTCACCCAACTGTTTGCTTACTTAATGGGCAATTATTTTGTTATTTTTGAGACCACAAACTCCAGTTTTTTTTTTTAATTTGGTGTTCATTTAGTGTTTCTTTAACCCTGTCTTGAAATTTGCACAATCTCTAATAAATTGTTTCAATGTATTTGAATAACTTTCAATTCAGCAAGTACCGGCCATCACTGAGCCAGGTGCCACCCACCAGGGAGGTGACACACAGGTCGATGGCCTCATCCCCGCATCGGGAAGCTGCCACAGTGTGGGCCGAGCATCGAACGAAGACAAAGCAAGGTGAATGACGCAGGGCAGGAGAAGTACGTGTGAGTCCTGCAGGATCACTGGAGAGGGAACAGGTCAATCCATTGCCGATGACCTTGAGATGGTCCACGGAAAAGGCGGCATCTGACCTGAGTCTTCAAGGAGGAACAGAAATTAACCAAGTAGTGTCGCAGTGAAGAGCATGGATTGTGGGGCTGCCTGAGTTCTGATTTTGGCTCTGCTCCTCCCAGCTGTGAGGCCCTGAACACACTACTTTGTCTCCTGTTCCTCAGTTTCCCTGGCTATAGTTTACAAGTGTCCATGGACCCTACCTCGCTATACTGTCATGAGATCACAAAAAGCTGGTGCTAGTGGGGCGTTTAGAGCTCCTCTTAGCATACTGTGTTACAAAGGTGTCAGGCCAACCAGGGTGCAGAAAGCACAGGGACCCAGGAATCAGGGACTGGTTCTAGGTGAGTGGCGTGGGCTTGGCTGGTTGGCTGGTGCACCCTGGAAGTTGCTCATGGAAACTAGAAACCCATGGGGTTTTCTTTCCTGTGAGATCCTGCCTGACTCTCCCACGTGGCCTGACGTAGCCACCCAGCCAGCCCCGGGAGAGCCGGGCCTGGGTCTCAGGGTGGTCCTCACGGCAGCTCGCTCGCTTCTGCTGAAGTTTCCACTGGCTGGTGGTAGTGTCCTGGCTGCATCTGTCTGCGCCTTCCACTCTGGTTGGACGTCCCTGGCTGCAGAATGTGGGGTCGGCTGTGTCGGTGGAGAGGCGCGGGACAGCGTGGCCGGGCAGGTCACAGCTCACTCCGCCAATCTCGTGAGCTGCACGTCTGCGGACTGTGGCAGCACAGCGGGACCTCTAGTGCGGGACACATAGCGGCCAGTGCCCGAGCTTGGTGCTCACTCCTCCATGCCCTGTGGTCCGTCCGTGGGCAGCTTTGAGAACAGACAGCGATTTGCCCCTCACTCAGTGGGCAGTGAGAAGCTGCAAAGGGTCCATGTGTAGAGAGCACTGCTATAACTCTGCAGAATTTAAGATCCAAAGCCCAGGATGAGGGCCTAAGGAAAATGTGAAAGATGGACGAGCCCTGGTCCGTCCTGGGAGAGAGATACGGAGGGATCTGAAGCATGAATGCTTTGTGGGAGGTAACAGCAAGGGTACTCCGAGAAGATCATACGTGAGATTCCAAATTCCGGATGAAGGTGCAGTTAGGACAGACATTCTAGCGGCTCAGCTGGGCCAGGAAGGGAAGTGGAGGCGGAGCGGTGGGGGAAGCCGGGAGGGCGGGGAGCGGGAGGCACAGTCCGGGTGACCCTGGAGGGCCTTGTGGGCCGCCGGGACGTGGGCTTCCCTCCGAGATGGAAGCGGAAGGAAGGAGTGAGCCAGAGAGCGAGGCCGGGCGGGACCGAGGACGACAGCCCAGCGCGAGAGAGGGTCAGTTTCAGGTGACCTGGGATAAAAGCCGCTCAAGCAAGAACATGTTGACTGACCAAAACGGTGGGAAAACTAGAAAAAAGATGCTTTGCCAATTTATTAGCTGAGCTTAGCGTTTTGATTCTCTTCAAAATAGATCCCTTAGAAACAAGATCAAAGGAAGTTTGAGGGTTTCTTTTTATTAGTGTTTGGGATACATAATGATCACATTCGTGGGGGGTTGGTACCTACATAAATCTTGATCCTTTTCTCTTCCCTGTTCCCTCCTCTCCCTCCTCTCTCCGCCACCCCATCCCGATCTCTACCAGGTCTATTGCCATGTTTCCTCTCATCTTTTACGTTACTCTTCAGCTTATTTAATTTTGAGTTTCTGATATAAGAGAAGCCGCGCAATATTTAGCTTTCTGTGTCTGATTTATTTGTTAGTATTATGGTCTCAGGGCCCATCTCTTTTCCTACAAATGATTCAAATTTATCCTTCTTTATGTCTGAGTAGTACTCCATGTATATGGAGCACATTTTATCTTCATCTATCGATGGGAGTGTATGCATATTCACAGCAGCATGACTGTCAGTGTTTTATAATCTAGCCACTCTCTGGTGCCTATAATTAATATACAAGCTCATTGTTGAATGTACAGGCAGTCCTTAAACCACCACAATAAAGTGAATGTCCTAATAAAGCAAGTCATACATTTTGGGGTGCGGGGGATTCAGAGCATGTAAAAGTTATGTTTAAACCATTCTGTAGTCCATTATATGTACAACAGTATTATGTTTAACAAAAGTTAAGGTATTAATTGAAAATACTTTATTGCTAAAAAATGCTAACAATCATGTGAGCCTTCCAGGAGCCCTGATCCTTTGGTGGTGGAGGGTCCTGTCCCCCTGCTGGTGGTGGTCACTGAGAGCCGCAGTGCCGTGGTGACTCTTAACATGGCCACATTGAAGGACTCTTACTTTCCTGAGCAATTTTTCTGACAGCAATGCTGTTTGATAGCACATAAGGCATTTAGTACAGTTCCTGGTTCATGGCAAGTGTTAAAAAAAAGCAACAGTTGTTACACAACGTTTGAATGGACAGCAGCAGCAGCCTCTTTCAAAGCCGTTTTCTGAGCTGTGAACTTTCACGGGAAGCACACCATGGAATCTTCACCTCCATTTCTGTGAGGCGGCCCCATGGAATGAATGAGGAAACCGGGGCTCACAGCTGCTCACTGCCGCAGTTGAGCTCACAGAGTCGCGGTTACCGGGATGTGACCCGAGCCTGCCCACGCAGAAAGCCTGGTCCTGCGCTCTGTCTCTCCTCTTCCCGAGCTGTGCACACACACACATTTCGTCCCCCAAGAAGTCTTTCAGCGGCACGGAGCCCTTGCAGCTCTTCCTGATATTCAGGCCATTTGAGCCCTCAAACAGGCACTGGGTCCTCAAATGCGCAGCAGGATCCTCCTCCCCCTCCCGTCTCCTGTCAGACCCCCGAGAAACACCGGATGACTGCAGAACTCTGTCCTCCAACCCTGCCTTCAGCGCTCCGATCTTCTCCCCAGGACCACGAATCCATTGTCAGAGCCCATGTCCTTCGTGTGGGCATCTCCAGCCCGCGTCTCTGCCCCGAGATCTGGCCCAGCGTGCGCCTCACCCGCTGACCGCCTCTGCAGAAGTCCTGCCCAGCGCAGTGCACTGGCTCTGCAGGAGCCACCCCAACTGGAGCTCATCACTGTCCCCTCCAAACCCACTGCTCTAGAACCCTCTACCTATAAACTACATCACCTCCCCGTGCACCCTACTGCTCTCAACAAACGGCTCTTTCTCACCAGAAGCCAGAGGTCATTTTGATTCTTGAGTCTCCTTCTTACTCAGTCACACACTGAGGCCCCAGATTTCTCCTCTCATTTCCATCAAAATACTGAGAGCCTTCCTGATCTCTCATCTAAGCTATTGTGATAGCTTGCTATGTTAATTATGATTTTTTATTTTACAAATGTAATTCTGCTTCCAAGTCACCTCCACCTCCCCACCATTTAGCTACTTTTCTGCATAAAGCTTCAAAGACTCTCAACTGGTCTCATAAAGAAGTCTTTGTTGTTGTTTCAGGTTAGCTAGGCTAAATTATGCTCCCCTGTTATTCAATCAAATATTCATTGAGATCCTGCTATGAAAAGATTTTTCAGATGTGATTCAAGTTCCTAATAAATTAAATTTAAATTCATCAAAAAGATTCCTCAGGGAGGCCCTGACCTATCAGCTGGGCCCATCCAATGAGGGCTGAAGCCTTCCCTGAGCTTTGAGATGCCTGTGTGATTCCAGCTTAGCCCAGGTCGTCTCTTCCTAGACTGGCCTCACAGGTCTCAGAGTTATTCAGCTTTCCTTCCAATTGTGTGAACAATGCATCAACGCATGTATGCATAAATGAATGCACCAGTGTGCATGTGTGGACACCATGAATATCTGCTCTTACCTGCTGTTTGGATTCTCATAGTTTCAGTTATCATGTGTCTTAGTTACTTTTTACTCATTGCTGAGACAAAATACCTGAAACCCAAAATTAGGGAAGGAAAGGTTTATTTCTTACAGTTCTCAGGGATTTCAGTCCATACTTACTTGGCTCTGAGGCAGTATGGCATGGTGGGGCAGCCATTCATGGTGCCCACCAAACAGCAAGGCCCATGAACCCAGCAAGAGAGAGAAAAAGGAGACACCCATTTCTCTGGTCCTTACTGTGTATGTCGGCTCCATCCCTGGGCTGGTGCAACACTCACATCACCAATCCCAGCACCAGACAACAAACCAATCACAAATACCAGACTCAGCCCTGTCCATGCCACAATTACATGAGACTTTGGGGGGGCCACAAGATCAAACCCATACACCATAGGTCAGCTGTGGCCTGACAATAGTCAACAGAAAGTTCTAGACAAAAACAATTTGGTGTAAGTTTTCAGTTCCACACCATTCTGACTGGCACGGTGAAGGTTCACGCCAGTCTTCTCCCACTCACGCAGGCTGCAAACCTTCCCTCTGTCCAGTTAATCAGCACTGGACACATTACCCACAAGTTAGTCCTTTGGTAGCATCTCAGTGATCAGAGTGGCTGTAAAGTATCAAAGTGCTTGTGACCAAATAGCCCACATTTTATTCAGTAATGGCTGCAAAGTGGAAGAATGATGATATTGGCAATTCAGCTATGCCAAAGAGAAGCTGTAAGATCCTTCCTTCAAGTGAGAAAGTGTACACTCGCAGCTTAATAAGGAGAGGAAAATCTGTGGTAAGAATAAAGCATACCATATATAGGGGTAGTACTGTCTATGATGCTTGGCATCTGCTGGGGTCTTGGACTGTATTTTCCACAGGTTAAGGGAAACTATAGTATGTGCTATATGAAAATGTATGGAACACACACACACACACACACACACACACACAAAGTTCTGCTTCTCTGATTGAACCTGATACCACACCTAAAATTGACTATGAGGCTGCTCTGCTATGAAGCCTCAGCTAGATCATCTCACTCATCTCTCCTTTTCCAAGTGCCTTAAGCATGCTGTCATCAAGAACTCAAATAATAACAAATGCTGGCGAGGCTGCGGGGAAGAGGAATTCTTGTACACTGTTGGTGGAAGTGTAAACCAGTGCAACTACTAAGGAAATCAGTATGGAGATTCCTCATAAAGCTCAAAATTCCATCCCCCTTCTAGGCATTCTCCCAGAAGAGCTAAAGATAGAACATTACAGTGATTCATGCATACCGTGTTTACAGAAGCACAATTCATAATAACTAAGTCTTGGAAACAGCCTGTAAGTGCATCAACAGATGAATGGATAAAGGAAATGTGGTATTTGTGCACAGTGGGGTTTTACTCTTCCACAAAAAAGTTAAACTTGAGTTACTTGTAAGAAAATGGATGTACTTAGAGATCACAATGTTAAGTGAAATAAATCAGACACAAGTTTAAATTTCACATGATTTCTTATATATGAGTGTCTTAGTTATTTTTTTCTCATTGCTAAGAAAAAAATACCTGATACCCAAAATTAAGAAAGGAAAGGTTTACTTAGCTCACAGTTTGTGGAGGTTTCAGTCTATAATTGGCTGGCTCCAAGGCAGGATGGTGAGATGGAGGGGCACAGCTCAAGGCAGTGGAAGACAGCAAAGCAGCAAGAGGAAACAACTGGTGGGGAGAGCATGCCTCTTCTCCTCCCTCACTGTAAGCAGGCTACCTGCCCCGGGGAGGGTCAGCACTCACACCCTCCCTGCCCTCCTCTTGTGCAGGCTCAGGATGTTTACAAAGTGAGGACCCTGGCCCCTGCTGAGTCACTCAGTTAAACTCTTCTCAAGTTGACACAATGTATCAACCATTACAATGAGAAACCCAAAACATAAGTAAAAAACAGATAACAGGAAGCAGGGAGATAGATCTTTTGCAAAAGGGGTGGGGACCAAGATATGGAAGGAGAGGGAGAGGGGGAGGGGAAGAAGATAAAGAATTGAGTATGCTGTGTCTGGGTACCAACTACCCACCTGAACTGTAATTCACTGTGTACTGCAAATGTGTACTAATAAAATGTAAGCCCTGAACAACAGAAAAGAATGTTCTTAGTTGGAAATAGCAGACCATTCAGGTGACAGTAGCTTTGATGTGGGGCTTACTTTTGTCACCAGGAGCTCTAAAACAAGCCTAGGTTTGGAGAGAACACACAACAGTATCTCAGGGTCCCTGAAAACACTTTCTCCTGTACTATTTTCTTGTCCCATGATTGTTACCTCATTGTGGCAAAATGGTCACTACTTTTGGGCCTCAAATCAATGTATGAGACAAGAAAAAGGAAAAGGCTTAAAAACAGCCTAAAGTGAAAGGATAAAATGCTCTCCCTTTGCCTGGCTTTGGGGACTTTTCTGGTGTGGATGCCCTCCCTCTGAGGGGGATCCTTTCTGTCTTATCAGCCAGACCTGTGTCATGTGGTTACCCTGGTTGGAGTAGGTATGGGAGACCCAGTTCGACCTCTATGATTTCCGGTTGAGGCAGGCAAAGAAGAAGGCATGGGAAATGGTGGTTGGGTCACCCAACCATCAGGATTTTCTCAAGTTCCTCCCCCGTCTTTTCTACTAGTGGACTTGTACCTCCCACTCCAATCTTGACTCAGTGAGATCTGCTCCACAGAGCCCTTTCTCATCCAACAGACCAAGTCAAATCTGACTGTTAAAAGCTCTTCCTCATAACACTTGCCATACCAAAATCAACCTTTGTTAGATTATGTGCTGTCCAACAGGTCAGAGACCACATCTCTGGCATTCTCACTGTTAGCACAAAACCTCTAACATGTGTTTGCATCATCATTCTACCAGGCCAGGTAAGAGCCGTAAGTAAGCTGTGAAGTGACGCTGTCTGCTTTGTCCACTATGTTGCATTCTCAGAATTTCTTTGAAGCAGCAGAAAACAGGAATTTAGTATGATCACCAACAGGGCTCCTTGGCTTCTGATTAACATTTTCACTCCTGCAATGCTAAGAAAGCAGCAGTATTGATGGCTAGCAGGTGAGAGAACAGGAGTCACCTGGATTCTGAAACCACACACAATCTTCAAGGAAACTCAGCTGTCACAGTCTGATGAGAATGCCCAGGAGCTCTGCATGTGCTTAGCTCTCATCATTTATGGGGCAGATTTCTTCCCTACCTACAAAATATACACAACTACAGGGCACTAAAGAGGACTAATTCTGCTACAGTCATTTGTCAGTCAGTTCTTTGAGGTTTCACAGAAGACAAAAAGCAGGGGCTATTGCTGTTTGGATCATGCAGTTGAATAGGGAATGGTTTGTTAGAAGAGACGTAAAGGGAATCTAGTGGAGAATCACGATAATTGGTCTCTCACACAACCTCACCTGGAGTCCTCATCTTTAGCTGTACTAGTTTGCTTGCATAAAATTTTTAAGTCACTGTATTGGTCGGATTTTTGTTACTATGACCAAAATCCTTGACATAAACAACTTAGAGGAGGAGTGATTTATTTTGGGTCATGATTTCAGAGATTCAGTCCATGGCTAGCTGGTAACAAGGAAGAAACATCATGGCACAAAGACGTGCTGAAGTAAAGCTGCTCCCTTCCTGATGGACAGAAGCGGAGTGGGTTGGAAGGAATTCCACAGAGAAAAGGTCTACGAATCAGATATATCCCCATGGTCGTGCCACCATAACCCATTCAGATGCAACCGAAGTATGCTTTATTAAACTGTGAGGTATTTTTCAATTCAGTCAAGTTGGCAATCATGATTAATGATCAAAACCACAGTTCTTATCACTAGGATATTAGATATATATTATGAGATTTTACTAATGTACTTAGCAAACTATCAGCAGCTACTGTTTTCTGGGTGAAAATAGCTGAGAAATATCTCCATTTGAATTACCCCCACAGATGCCAGATTTCAGATAAAGGGAATATATGTCCATGAGAGCAGGGGATACACAATGATGGCATGGAGATAACGGGGTGGTGAATATTGTATGTGTGTGTGTGTGTGCACCTTGTCCCATTGCTAGTGACTTGCAAGTAGTTCCTACCATGTGAAGACACTCCATAAATATTCATAGAATAAATTACTATAGAATTATGAGCTGGTATTATGTTTCCACCTGTCACTCTTACACTATTTATATGATGAATCAAAGTGATTGATTTTTTTAATGTGCACCAAAGTTGCATATTTGACACAAACCCCATTCAGAAATCCAGCAATATTTGAGCTACCCAACTAGAGGACCCAGCTGCTGCTACCATAATACTTTCAAGGTTACAAGTGGCTGAGGACAAAACAGGGATGGGGCTGCAACAATTCAGGTGAACTCAGTTACTTCCTTTCTGCACTGAGCTTGCATTACCTGAACCAGGATGTTGTAGTCAGGGGTTTGCAAGGAGAACAATTACACACAGGACACATGATTTATAGTATTATTTCTAATGGTCACTGAAGGAGTCAAATACAAAGAAAGTGCAGGAAATCTGTCCAAAACACTGGAGACCTAGAAAATTCAGCTGAGGGCCTGGATCCCATGGCAATAACCTGCATGAGTTCAGGTAAAAACCTAGAGCCAACAGTAATAATTCATGCAGGTCTATTTCATGGATCTGTACTGGGAAGGCCCAAAGGTCAGCAGTGGAAACTAGAAAGTCTGTGCCAGTGGGGTGAAGGATCTGTGCCAGCAGGCTGAGAGTTCTGTACTGGAGTCACAAAGCAAGGCTCAAAATAAGGACCAGGGCTCCCCTGAAAAGTACCATGGCCATACTCAGCAACCACGAGGTCCAGAGCTCCTCCTATGAGAACAGCTGAGAACATATCAGGGAGCCAGCATGAAAAACTTCTCCTGGAGATTAATCAGCACACATCTTTCCCTCTGGAGCCATAAAGTGATGCTCAAAGTAAGGACCAAAGCTCCCCCAAAGTGAACCACAACCATTCTCAGCGTCAAGATCCCAAGTTCCTCCCATGATAACAGCCAAGTTCATATCAGGGGAGCCAGCGTGACAGGCTCCTCCAGGAGAACCAAGACTCCAAACAACAACACTTAGGAGAACCCACAGTGCAACTCTCCCTCTTCAGGTCTCCTTTTTGTGCTGGTAACAGTCCTCAGGTGGGTCATCCATGCTCAGCACCACGCTGATTCAGTATAGTTGATGTTTAAGTTAACTTGCAGTTACCAATCCACTACACAGAATAAGAGTAGAATTCACTAAATGACCTCATCTCATACTCCAGGCTCTAGAATACTTCCATTTCATTCCTTGGATGTTGTAAATCCTAGGCAAATTTCTCCAGGGACTACACCTCAACTATCACTAGGTAGCGTATAAATTTGTTTTCTATACAATCCTAAATCATGGGCATATTATGAAGGGGCTATAGGTAAAAACTTTACTTCTAAAGAATTTCATTAGCCTATTTGCCAAGGATTTCCACTATTAGCAAACTAACAGTCTCTTAGTTTACTAGAGGATTATATGTGGTCATTTTCCTGGGAGTGAGATTCCCTCACCCTATTCCATGGATAAATAGATCACAATTCATATCTTCTCAGTTATTAAATACATGTATACACACAGCTGGACTCAAGTAGCTAACATTCTGTTAATGAGTTTGCATCAGAAATTTTCTGTTTGCCAAAGTCTTTGCATGAAAGCAGCACTGAAATCATATGTGACATGAGATGCTTCACCTTCTTTACTACATTCAAATGGGTTCATGAAGCATTGATTTCACATCTTCTTTAAATGCTTGTGAGAGTTTGCCAGCAAAGACATTCCGGCATGGCATGTTCTTCACGAGAATGCTTTTTATTACAAATTCAGTTTCTTTAATTGGTAGAGGGCTATTCAGCTTTCCTATTTTTTTTCCCTGACTTAGTGTGGGTAATTCATGGTTTTCAAGGAATTTCTCCATTTTATCAGAATTGTGTAATATATTGCACTGAACTTGTTCTTAGTACTCTCTGATTTTTTGAGTTTTTAGAATATGAAGTCATGTTCCTTCTTTTATTCCTCAAAAATTTGTTTATCTTATTTTTCATCAGTCTAGATAGGAGGATATTGGTTTTACGGGTATTTGAAGCCTGACTTCTTGTTTTGTTGTTTATTTATATGATTTATCCATTTTTACTTTATAGATGTTTATTCTCATCTTTATTTTCCTTCATTTTAAACTTAACCTGTTCTTCTTATTTAAGTTTCTTAGGACAGAAAAAATCTCACATAAGTGACTTCAGGTCTTATTTTCTAATATAAGCATTATAAACCATAAAGTTCTCTGCTATAGCTAAAGTGTTAAACTGACTTTCTGAGAAAAAGAAAAAGAAACTCTTTTCTGTAGAATTTTCTGATATTTGTAATGTAAATATTTCCATCATGGCTAATTTCAAGTTACACGTGTGATGACACTGGATTCAGAGTTAGGAAGAGATGTGTTAGTTGGTCTTTGGGAGCCATCTGAACCAATCCTAGCACACCACCAGCTACATTCACACATGTTGTTGCATGTCATTTCATTTGTGCCTGGCAGAAAATGTTTATAATATGCCCTATGACATCTCCTTTCACCCATGTGTATGGAAAAGTATTTTACCTTCCCAAACATTCGAGGATTCTAACTATTTCACTACTTTTCTGTCATCTATTGCTAATCTAATTCTGGCTGGGTTAGAGAACGTAGTCAGTGTGGCTCAGTGTTTTCAGGCTTCCTGCCATTGTGTACTGAGCCGTGCTCATTAACTAGTGTACCGTATCCTTAGCAGAGGTCTCATGCATACTTGGTATGAGGCGCCTTCTCCTGTTACTAGTTAGCCTGCTGTGTCAGTCGGTGCTCACTAGTGAGACAGATTCAGTGCAAGACACACAAACGCGTGTGTAAGAATTTAATAGGCTGGATTTCAGTGGCTGCCCATAAAGTTGCGTGTGCAAAAGGGGAGTCCGTGTGACTGAGATCCGAAAGATCCGGTTGAAGGCCTGGAGTTCACTGCAGTGTCCCTGTAAGTCTGAGCCAGGCGGCCGAAGGGTCGGTACTGGAGACTGCGGATTCTATGCCGGACCCCACGAGATGACGTCCAGAGTGAAGGTAAAGATGGGAGCTCCTCCGAAGAACACAGATGAGCTTTCCTTCTTTGTTTTCCTTTTATAGCATCCAGGCCACAATCCTCCCTAGGGTGGGTCTTACATCCATAACTCTGCTGACCCAATTTAGTGAAGCTTTTCTGAGTCACATTGACACAATCAGTTAACTATCATAACTGTTCTATAATGACCAACTAGATTTAGTTGATTATACTGTTGTTAAGGTTTTTCTTCTGTACCAAGGACGAACAAGTTATTTGTTATGACCTGCAAGTTAAAGAATTTTCATTTTGAAAGTTTTTAACGAGTATATACAATAGACTTCTCAGATGAAGAAATACAAATGGCAAATATATGAAAAAATATTCAGCATCATTAGTCATTAGAGAAATGCAAATTAAAACAACACTGATTCCATCTCACCCCAGAAAGAATGACCAAGATCAAGAAATCAACCAATAACAAATGCTGGAGGGGCTGTGGCGAAAAAGGAACTCTTCTCCACTGTTGGTGGGAATGCAGGCTGGTGCAACCACTATGGAAGTCAGCGTGGAGATTCCTCAAAAAACTAGGATTGGCGGTTCCATTTGACCCAGCTATCCTACTTACGGACATTTTCCCAGAGGAATTGAAAACATCATACCACAGTGATATATGTGTACCCATGTTTATAGCAGCACAATTTGGGCCAAGTTTTGGAAACAACCCACATGCCCTTCAAATGAGGAGCTGATAAAAAAGATGTGGTACTTTTA
>RJWM01003173.1:0-54894 GCA_004363535.1 Dasyprocta punctata
CTTAGAGAGGTAAGGAGGTCTTCCAGGACCAACTGTAAGCCCCAGCTTTTACACTGAGAAGGGGAGCTACTGGAAAACTTTGAACAGAGTCATCGTATGATCTGCTTGATGTTGAAAAAGGATCATACTGGCCACTGTGTTGAAAATAAAAAGGAGGCTGAGTGGTTGATTCAAAATCCCAGTCAAAAGGGACAGTGGCTTGGACCAAGGGGCTCTCAGTGGAGATGGGGGGGAATGGTGATACATTTTGAAGAGCAAACAAACAGATGTGTGAACAAATTGGTTGTAGGGTATTGTGGCCTTAGCAACTGAATGATGGAGTTAAAGCTTTTGAGGGGAATGGGGGAATTTGTTTTAGACGTAATTAAAATGGAGATGTCTATTAAACAGCCAAGTAAAGATGCTGCAGATTTGAACGTGTGTGGACTGAAGACTGGAGAGCTGTGAACATAGTTACACGTGAAGACTGAATGAGAGCCCTAAGGAAGAACATGTGGACACTGAAAGGAAGCAGCAGCACAGAGTCCTGGGGTTCTCCAGGATGGAGCGGTCAGTACACAAAGGAGACTGAGAACACCGACTAGTAGGGGACTAAAACAAGAAGAGTGATGTGGCCTATGAACTAAGTGAGTAACGTGTTTGCGAAGGAGGGCGTACTGGACTCTGTCAAATGTTGCTGATAACTCAAGGGACATGGAAGCTGGGAACTGACCCCTGCATTCAGTAACAAAGAGTAGCTTCAGTGGAATGCTGGACTCAAGCTAATCAGAATAGATTTAATAGAAAATAAAGAATTTGGGACCATGAATATATAATTCTTTCAGGGATGTTTATTATAGAACAGAAGAAACAAAAAGAGGTATAGTACCTGGAGGGAAAAGTAGAAGACAAGAGGTTTTATAATTCCAGAAATGTTTTTTAAGAATAAATTAATTTTCAGGTACAATATATTAACTTACAAGGGGACTATAACTGGTAAACAAAGAATAATTGTGAGCAGATCAGTGTTTTCTCTGTACTTAGAAAGTTGAATTAAAATCACATCAATTAGTGAGCATTGCCATCTTGCACTGATTCCAACTATGAAGAGTCTGGAGGATACCCACATTGCAGGGAAAGATGCGCTAAGAGGATCGAATGCCTGAATCAACTGGGCAAGGCACACTCTTTATATTTATTTATTTATTTATTTTAAAGATAGTAAAATACAACAACATAACAGAATAAAGTCAATCAAAACAAAGCAGTAGGACTGGTACAGAACTTCCAAGATCGATAATGTGAGTACAATAGCTAGTATGACATACCTTGCTATCTTCAGATTAGCTGACCATTCCAACAGGTGTAGTAGAATTGAACCAAAAACAAAACAAAACAAAATCAATAAAAACAGAATATAAAATAAAGGAAAAAAAGAGAAAAATAATAACGACCAGAGTAAAACAAAATGGTGAGAACCATATTGGTCCTCGAAGACAAGACAGAAGAGAGTCCCCCGTATTTGCAACATTGCCTACTGTCATCATGCAAAGAGACATTCAGGGTGCCGATCAGAGGCCTGCAAAATCTACGAAACAATACTAGCGTTTCGTTGCTTTATGTACCTTTGGGCACACTCTTTTGACCAGAGTCAAGAGAAACACTAACCAACCAGTCAAGAAATACTGAGCAGTTACTAAGTGTCCATTACAAAGCATACAAGCACAACAAAACAAACTTTACCTTCAGAGAGCTCATAGTTCAATGAAGAATGTAGACAAATGAGTAACTGCAATGTGTTGAGAGGGACATTACACATAAGGGACAAAAATTAAGTTTAGTAGTGGGCTATTTGGGGGGAAAATGCATTTTAAGTACTGAAACAGCCCAAGATGGTAAGGCAGATACATGGCTGGTGTATGGCAAGGGAAAATGTCGTGGAGTTTAAGATACTACTGCAGACACCTGGGCAAGAAACAAAGGTACCCTGGACCCAACTCACTCACTTGGATGATAAGTAGTCAGTTTAGGGATATATTTTGAAGATACAGTAAAGTTTTCAGATGGAACAGATGTGAGAGAAGAAAAGGTTCTAAGAATCAGGCAAGATTTTCAACCTTACCAGTCAAGATGGGAAAGGATGCAGTTATGAAACAAGAGAGACCACCAGTTCTACTTTGAATGTACAGAATTTGAGATCAGTAGACACGCATAGCACCTCAGATCTTCTTGGAATTGCTTGCCTGTGTGGCTTCTGTCCACTGCACCATTACCACTGGCCTATCAACCTCAGGCAGTAGCCACCAATATCCAGGCCACATATTTCAAGTCTGTTTGGTACCCACACAAAATGCAGGTACCAGATGTATGCACTGGGGTGAGGGGAGGGTAATATTAGATAGTACCTCTTTGATTCTTGACTTTCAACCTGATTTAACTGATTTTCCTGGGACTCTACTCCCCATTAAGCCTACTTAGTAGCAGAGAAGATTGCGCCTTCGGTCCTTAGTAGCAGAGAAGATTGCGCCTCCTGAGAGAACACAAACAAGGACAACATCCAAGTGGACATGTGAGCAGGAAATTAAGTCTGGAGTTTGGGAGTGTGAATTGGGGAAACGTAATTTTGAGCATTTCCAACACAGACACAGTATTTACAAAGATGATACTTGATGAGAGCACAAAGGAGTGAGCAAAGAGAAATGCTTGAATTGGAAGATCTTAGTGCTCTGAGAGTAGAAACATTTTGATTACTGCTATATCCCAATTTCTAGAAAAGTGCACAGCACACAGCTGGTGCTCAGCAGATACTTTTAGAATAAATGAAGTAGGTCATCATAGCCTTGGAGTTAGGTAAGGAAAAAAATTGTCATAAGAGGTGATGAACTAGGACAGGCAGAGTTCATGGACCTTGAGCCATGTAATGGTGAAAATTAGGTTCAACAGCAGAAGCAAGAGAGAAAAATAACAGGAAAAGGAAGTTGTGGTTAAAGAAAAGCTTTTGAATACCACTTTCTCCTTGAAGTCTTTTATAATCATCTCAGAGGGTCACCCCCTTTCTGGGCCTCTTTTGAGATACTCATCTATCTTTCACTGTGCCAAGCTGTAGCTTTAAGTGCTCCTTTACTTTGATATGTTTCTTCTCCATAGTACTGACCATATCTTCCAATTGGGAAACTGAATAAAAAATGAGAGTGACTTCCAAGTTCCAGAGGCAAAAACTGGATGACAAAGAAGTTTGAAATTTCTAGTTCATGTCTGTTACTTATGGAAAGGCCGGGGTAGAATATAAGAAATTAGGATTCAAATCTGGATTATACCCCAAATGCTTAGTAAAATATGTTGCACCTGAGTGAGTCAATGAACAAAGTTAGATGGGTACAGAGGCCACTAGAACAGAAATCAAGAATACATGATTTGATACTGTTAAACTTGCACTGATTTTACAGTATGACAATTATAGGTCAAATGGACTTACAGTTAGAAGGCACTAAAGACTAGGAAAGTAACTGTGATTCAATGAGATAAGGTCTCAAAGAAGGTCATTGTGAATAAAAGGGAAGAGTCAACATAAGAAAAATTTAAAATTAAAAAAAAAAAAAACCACCCACAATCATTGGCGGGTAACAGGCTGAACAGATGATTCTAAGATTTTAGTATCATGTATAGGCCAGGGTAAAAATGAGCAGGAAAATAATAGACTCAGTTTTGAAAATGTATTTGACCTAAGGATATTATATCCAAGTAAAAACTAGTAGTAGGCAACATCCTATTAACACTTAGCACAGTCCAAATATTGTCCTCCAAGTACATTTTAAATGTATGACTTTATTTAAACATCACAATAACACTATGAGGTAGGTGAGAATAGTTTATTATCTTTATTTTACAGATGGGAAAACCAGAGCACAAGAGTAAACAATTTGCCCAGCTAGTAAGTGGCCAAGCCAGTGCAATGAACTCAGAGTTGGTGGCCCGCTCCGTTCGTATGTTGAAGTCGTAGCTGCCAACATGATGGTATGAGGTGAAGTCTTTGGGAGATAACTAGATCGTCAGACTGGAGCCTTTACAAATGGGATCACTGCCTTTAAAAAGAAATCTCGGCAGAACCATGAGGTACAAGGAGAAAATGGCCATCTTCAACTCAGGTGAGGGCCTTCCGCAGAACCTGACAGGTTGACAGCCTAACCTCAGGTGGTCAGATTGCAAACCATGAGAAATAAATTTGTTATTTATAAGCCACCCAGACTACGGTACTTTATTAAACCACCCCAAATTCACTGAGAATCAGGATTTGGACCCAAAAAAGAAACTTTGCCTAGGATCACATAGAAATTCACTATTTATTCAATAAATATTTAATGAGTATCATTATATGGACACTGTGGTGTTGTTAGGGATGGGAGAAGAAAAGCAGGCAGTGAATATGATAGATATGATTCTTTCCTGCACAGACATTATATGGACACTAGTATGATGAATCTGCACAGAGTACAGTTCCATAGGACTGGGTGACAGAATTCCAGGGCAAGCCAATGGCATGAGTAAATGCCTTGAGATAAGAAGTTATAGGGAAAAACTGTACAGAACTCGACAAAATAAAGATAAATTCACACAGCATGTTGGGGAAGGGACAGTCAGTGAGGCTGGAAAAAAAAAGGCAAATTCAGATAACGGAGGGTAGACAGTGTTCACTTAGCAAAGGGAAGCCATGGAAGGAATTTAAGAAGGGCAGGGATCTGATCACTCTGTATCTTTAAGATGACTCTAGCAGCTGTGTGGTATATTCACTGGAATGAGGCAAGAGCAGTTTTGGGAGAGGTGGATGGTGGTCCTTGCAAGACTTTAAAAAGACATAAAGATAGTTTAGACCAGAGCGGGGATGAAAAACATGGCATGGGGACAGACGTCAGAAACCCAATTTTTCAAGTAGAACAAATCTAATGATGTTGATCTGTGTTAGTTTCTATTGCACACCAAACAGATGGCCTGAGGAAGCCTTTATTGAGCCCAAGGATGTTTCCAGTCATCCAAAAGAAAGCGTAGCAATAGCTGTTGGAAATCTGAATGTAGAATTCAAGAGCGAGGTATGAGTTACAGATTGATAGAAAGCACTGAAGCTATTGGAAGAGGAAGAGATTACCTGGGCTAAGCGTGCATGGTGGGACTCAAAAAGATCAGAGGTCAGCTAGCAGACTCCGATACAGGCGCAGAATACAGGAGGTTAAAGAGTAAACAGAGGTAAGAGGAAAATGGAGGCAGGTGCAGAGATGGGTGTATTTGGAAGAGGGTGTGGTCACTAGTGTCAAATGCTAGAATAAGATCTTGTACAAGGAGGCCTGAAAATCACCAGGCAGACACGAGTTTGCTGCTAAAAATTCCGAGCTGCCTCAGGTGAGCAGTGGTCGGAATAGAAACTACGGTAGATGGGAGAGGGCTGAGCAGGGGATAGGAAAGAGCACCCCTGCGTGAGAGACGGGAGATGTCGGACAGGGATCCAGGGAGGCGTCTTCGTGTCGTTTGGAGACATGAGAGACATGCCACTTTAGACAGAGGCGGGTGGCGAAACAAAACCAGAAAGTAGAAGGATGTTCTTCAGGCAAGTCCCTGGGAAAGTTGCACAGATCGGGACCTAGCAGAGATGGAAGGGCAACGTTTTGGAACAGAAGTCACCGAGAGCGGAATCCGGAAGGGACAGGTAGAATTTTGAGCCTGGAGAGCCCCGAGAGAGGGCGACTGGGTTCAAGGCAGCTGAGGACGGGACTCGGCGCTCGGCCCTGGGGGACCCGAGAGCAGCTGCAGCAGCAGCTCCGAGGCCACGGAAGTCGCCCCGTCGCCAGGGCGTGGCGGGCGGGGAGGGCGCGCAGCCAGCGCGAACCGCCGCCTCCGTGCCTGCAGAGCACGGCCCCCGCCCGGGCCCACGACGCCCGGCCCCGTCCAGCGCGGGTCGCCGTGGGCCCGGGCGCCGCCCCCGCAGCCGCTTGCCGCGTCCCGGGCTGTGAGCTCGGGCTCAGACTCAGGCTCAAGCCCAGGCCCGGCGCCGCCGCCTCCCGCCTCCCGCCTCAGGCGCAGGCCCGCGCGGGGGTTTCCATTCAGCGACCGACACCCGGGAATTCCCCACCTGACCACACACAAACCCCGCTTCCTCCACATTTCCGCCGCCGCGCTCCAGGCAGCCCTAACACCGCTGTAAGGTTTCCACCGCTTCTCAGCCGGCAGGTCACAAACCCACCTTCACCTTCCCTGCCCCGCCGCCGCCGCCGCCGCCATGACCGAAAGAGCGCGAAGGCCTTCGGCAAGTTCCGCCCGCAGTGTGGAGGCGGGGCCGCCCGAGCGGCTCCGGGCGGCGCTCGGCTGTTTCCGTGCGCGGCCGCTGCGCACTCGGCACTGGGCGGCGCTGGCTGGCTCCCTGGCTGCGGCTCCTCAGTCGGCGGCGGCTGCTGCTGCCTGTGGCCCGGGCGGCTGGGAGAAGCGGAGTGTTGGTGAGTGACGCGGCGGAGGTGTAGTTTGACGCGGTGTGTTACGTGGGGGAGAGAATAAAACTCCAGCGAGATCCGGGCCGCGAACGAAAGCAGTGACGGAGGCGCTTGTACCACCGGTAAGAGGAACAGGAGGAGGAGGCAGGAGCCGGAGAGAGCCGGGGGGACGCAGGGGGGACGGGGAGGCGCCGGACGCCCGCGCGCGGGGCCTTCCCCCGGCAGGAGGGGCCGCGGCAAAGATGGAGCCTCCGCCCGAGCCCCACAGCCCCGCCGCCGCTCGCAGCGAACAAAGGATAATGGCGGCGGCCTGGAGCCAGCGGCGGCCGGGCGGCAGCGACTCTGCCTGCAGCCAGCGGCGGCGCTCATGGCGGGGGGCGGCGGGCGGGCGGGCGGGCGGGGTGCGAGCCGCGGCCGGGGGTGTGTGCGGGCGGCCGGGCGGGCGGCCGCGTTCCCGCCGCGGAGCCGGAGCCAGCGCCGGAGCCGGAGCCGGGCGCGGAGCCGCAGCCCGAGCGAGCCGCCCCGGGGGAGGCCGCCCGCCCGCTCGCCCGCTCGCCCGCTCGCCTACCCGCCTGCCCGCCTGCCCGCCTCGGTCCGCCCGCCGCCCCGGCCCTGGGGGGCGGAGGAGGAGGAAGAAGGCGGCGGCGGCGGCGGCCGAGGGCAGCGGAGGTGAAGGTGCTCGCGGCCCGCCCGTCCGACCCGCTCTCGTCCCCGCGCTCTTTGTGCAATAAAGTTGGAAACCCAAGGCGTCCTCGCGTGCTGTGTTTTCTTCGTGCTCCGGCTCCCCGCGCCCCACACCGTCGGGGAACATGCTGTTTTCTGGCCCTTCGCTGCTGGCTGGACGAGTGTGCGTGCTTTTTCGAGGGAAATTTTTTACTCTCTTCTCACAACCACTAACCCCCCCCCCCGCCCCGCGCGCACGCTTAGGAAAAAAAAAATAAGTAGTCATGGAAATGCATTCTTTTGGGAAGAAGGGGGTGCTAAGAATAAAAAAAAACGTTTATAGTAACTTTTTAAAGTAACTGTTGGGATCTTGTAAAAGGGAAGCTGGTGTTTGAAAACAGTTTCGGTTTTAACCCTTTTCAATAATCATCACTTGAGGTCTATCATTCTGAAACCCTTCGTTGAAACGAATAGCAGAGGTACTTTTGTTTTCCATCACTTGTTTTTTTTTTTTTTTGCGGAAGGGGCCAGTCTTGCCAAGGGCTTTGAACGATCTGGAGCTGGACTCGCCCCTTCGCTCACCCTCTACCACATTTCCTACGTGTTTCTGTCCAAACTTCAATGAGGGGTTGATTTAATACTGATTCTAAAAATAGGCATTGAAAGTATCCATTATTTGTGTCGAATGCGGTAGGTAACCTTAGTCTGAGGTTCACAACAATTTAGGCCAGAAGACCTTTTTCTTCATCTGTTAGAAAAAGGGGTCTGCAAAAAAGAAAAAGAAAAAGCCGTTGACACATTAAAGATGAAAAGACAGTTTAAAAGGGCCTGCAGTATGACCTATTTAAATTTGTCGTGCCTTCTCCAGGAGTCCGGAATTTCATTGCTAGCCTCGGCTTGCTTTCCACAGATTTAGTAGAAGATACTTTTGGTTGCCGTCTCTTGAAATCTACATTCACTGCTGGTTTCCTGATTTAAAACTAAAACCCCACACGGTTACGTTAGGTAATTTGAAAGCTTAACAAGACAGTTAATTGTATGGTTATGTTTGATACAAACAAAGTGTCAAGTTAGGAATATTGATTGGTAAACACTGCCTGATGATTTTTCCATATCCAAGTCACTTCCAAAACCTGCTTCGCTGCACCATAGCTTTTAAAAGACCACATTAGCTCTTTGTCATTGCCAAGAAAATTAAGATACAATAAAGGGGAATTTTTGTAAGGATTGAGACAATGATTGTATTTCCAGGAACTAAAGTTATATACAGTATTGATGATAGTTACTGTTTTCCTTAAAGATTTTTCTGCCAACCAGCATTGCTTATGTAGGAAGTTTTTTCCTTGTAGACAATATACTATGACACTTTACTTGTGAGATTTTTAATTTTCTTATATGTTCTTCAGTCTTGTCCAAAGGATGTTTAAATTTTGTTTTGGGTCCATAATTTGTGACTCTGAACAGTTTCAGGAAAAACTTTTCAAACTTAATATTTGAAAGTTCACCCGGAGCTTGGTACTAGTGCTTTCTCCCAGGGACTGGTACAAATTACCGCTGAATTTGTATTATTCTTTTTGTTGGGGAGTGGGGGGGGGGCACATATATTTAGAAAGCTAATAAGTTCTTTGACAGAATTTACCTAAACTGTGTTAAAAGAGTGCTTCTTTTGGAATTTAGAACTCTGGTATTATCTCTTTCGGATGAAAAAATTTTTTCATTTAACAGTCTGAAGAAACTTAGAAACCTCATCCATATATTTCCTTTCTCTGCTTCAGGAAATTCGTTAACTGATTAGAACTGATTAGATCTAGATCTGTTTAGTACAAATTTTGTTTTCTTGGAGATGTAACTAACTAGCCGTGTGTCTCATCCCAGGATAATTGGTTTTATTTGAATAAAATATAGTTACAGAAAATCAAATATTTATTTTCTACTTTACTTCATTTAAAACTTTTTTCTCCCTTTTTCACAGTAGAGAAAATTATTTACTTGTAACTTACTGCCTACCTTGTTTCACAGAAATTTATAATTTCATTTCATAACTGTCTTATCAAACATAAATAAACTTGCTTAGGGTCAGCCTGTGACAGTCTCGCAAACATGGTGTAATATCTACTGATGGTTTCATTATGTTTAGTAGAGCTCAAATCTGAATATAAGAACATAGCAGATGTCAGGGAATGGAAAATGCAAGATTTTTTTTCTTAGCCATGTGTGAACTCATCTCTACTGCAGTATCTCTTGAGACAACAGTTTATGGTAATTCAAATATTTATTTAGCACTGAGACAGAATGTAGTTGAAAGAGCATTTGGTTTGGAATAATCTCAGGCCTGGGTTTGAATCTTGACATTGCCACTTCTGCCATGTGCCTGTCCTAAAGGAATTTTTTGTCACAAAATTCTGAATCTTCCTCAGCTAATTTCCTTATTTGTAAAATTAGAACAATTGCTGTACAGGGTTGTGAGATGAAGTACCTTAAGGATTCAGCCAGTCAGAGCTGTTACACTTTATTGGACCTTCAGCACATTTCCTCCCCATACCTGCCCTACCACGTGTGATGCCCTGGGCCAGAAGCTGCTGCAAATCCATGTCCACTGCCGCCTGCGCTCTGTCCTCAAAGGACTGCTGGGAACACAGTAACTAACGAGGTAGAATAAAGAGGATTCGAAGAAAAGAGAGGTCACCCGTGGTGATGTAAAAAGTAAACTGCATTTTCAGTTTCGGTTATGGAATAAGTACTTATGATCCATAATTCAAAACAGAATGTAGCAGGTGCCCTGCATTGTCTCTCATCATCACCCACATGTTGCACAATTTTTACTTGTCTTTTCAGAGATTTTCTAGCAATATGTATGAAAATAAGTGCATACCCTGCTTTATACAAATAATAGCATATTAACTTACAGTCCTGTATCTTGCTGTCCCACACTATGTTGGGTTAGCAGTTGATTTGTGTCAGCACATGAAGAGTTTCATTTTTTATAAAATTGTGAAGTATCTCTGTATCTGCTTAATCTGCTGACCGGTGGGTTGTTTTCATTATTGTATTTTTAGGTCGTGGTGTTGGGGATTGAACACATGGCCTTCACACTGGGCTTGAGTCACTGAGTTGCACAGGCTGAGGTTGAACTTGCTATCCAGGGTGCCCCGGTTGCCGACTTGCCTCACTTCACGTGATTGATACAACCTTTGTTTTTAAACTAAGGATATTCACCATTAAGCCTTCATTTTCTTAAATTAAAAAAATTTACTTGAATTTAAAATATCAGATAATCTGTGACAGGAAGTTGACATTTGAATTGTTTTATTTCCGGGTTTCTTTGTGTTTTTCTTTTTTTTTGCTCTACTTGTTTAAGTTTTAGTCAAATTTTCAAGGTATTACAGTATACTAGGCAGGCAAGTTGTGTCGTCAGTTAACGCACTAAGGGAAATCAGTCTGAATTTAACTTTCCTTCACTGAGTCCTGAACAGCCGGCTTCTTTCAATTATTTTGATCAAAACTTTTTCTAAAGTTCTTGGTAAAAAAGAACATTTCATATGGGCCAGTCTTGGTTGTTTTTTAAGCAAACACCTTATGGGATATTATTTCCTAGTAAAGTTGACATGGGATATTATTCTCCAGTAAGACTGACTAGCATTCTCCCTGCATTTTTTTTTGTGCACTCATTAACTTCTCAGTGATTTTTAATACTTATTGTAATTCTCACTTACTTTTATATTTTGCATCCAAATTTTAAAAATAGGCCCTAGAAATAGAGCACTTGCTAAAGTACATGAGGCCCTGAATTTGATCCCCAGTACTGCAAATGGAGGAAAGTCTACATTTTAAAAGGGTGGTTTTGTTGTTTTGATGTAAGTCCTTGGTCGACCAGTGGGACTGTAATGCACATTTCAACACAAGCACAAAACAACCTGTTTTTCCTTTGTGACTGCAAAGCAGCATTAACCTATATTTTAAACGTACATGTTGTTAGTGTATTTATCTTCAAAATATATAGGCTGTGTGTTTTCTAAGTTAACTAACTCAGAAAGTGAAAATTATAATCCAGTAGCAGGGACACATAACACTTGATTTTCAAAAAAGTCATTAAAGCTGTCATGCTGTGC
Organism: Dasyprocta punctata; assembly: GCA_004363535.1. Lineage (NCBI taxonomy): Eukaryota > Metazoa > Chordata > Mammalia > Rodentia > Dasyproctidae > Dasyprocta > Dasyprocta punctata. The sequence continues at coordinate 11,225 of RJWM01003173.1, forward strand.
TTTATTTTTTATGTGTTCAAATTGACCCCTACAGTACTGTAAGCATATGCTATTTTTAATGTTAACACTTTTACAACTATATTGAGGTTTTCCTAGTAATTGATACAAGGTAAAGTGTGTGATATTTTTACCTGCTAAATGATTAAGACGTTTACAAAGTATTTATCATCACAAGTTTGGACTAGGAGTGGGGTAAGTGATTGAAATTGGAAGGTACAAAGTTTTCCTCCTGGAACATGCTGAGCGTTAAGTGGCTATGGTGCCTTAAATGATCTCTCACCTTGTTGTGGGATCAGTGAATTGCTACTTAGGATGGAATTAGAGATCACTGAAAACAGCAAACTGATATGAGAATAGCTGTTTATTGTTCCTCTACCAATTTAATGTGTATAGTAGCTTAGTCATTACTATATAAGCCTAACACTGGTCTGCTTAGTGAAGTTGTAAGAATTAAATATAATTACTTTTAAGCTTCTTCCATACTCTTATTATGGCAGGATTTTGAGATGAAATTTGGCTAACATTAGCCATTTAGTTTTTCTTCTCATTTCAGAATACATTTCTCCCTTTATGCATACTCTTTTTTTTTGCGGGGGACAGTGCTGGGACTGGTGGAACTCAGGACCTCAAGCTTGCCAGGCGCTGCTCATCTGTAGCCCCGGCCTGACCTTTATGCTTACTCTCATCTGAAGTTCTGGTTTTTTAAACAAGTCCATGTGAAGATAGAATCCAGCAACTAGGTTAATGGGAGTGTTATCTAATCTTTCATACTCTGGTGATTATCCCAACTTAAAAGTAGGAGATAAGTGACGAATACTTACAAGTTCTTAGATACATTATATATCCCCTGCTGTGAAGTTATCTAAAACTGTGTGCTTATGCTAGTTACATAAATCTTACCTTAAACAAACAAACCAAAAAATGTTTCCCCATTAACCCCCCTCTGTTCTCAACTCTATAAATGCTAAAACAGCAAGAAAACCATTCTTCCTTAACTGTTTCATCATCTCTGTACTATAAATTTCTTGAGGACAGGAGCCATGTACTCAGGTTTTATTGTTTATAGGAACAAGAATAATCTTAAATCTAGATATTATTTTTGTAAATAGTAAAGGATAAATAAATACTATTTTTGAGGGAGTAAGTATATAAAAGGAGACTAAGAAGTATCCCTTTTTGTTTTTCCTAAATCCATTTTATTTCCAGGAAAAAACAAAACTAAAATTTCAGAACACACCAGTCGAGGCAACAATGGTACGTGCATTGCACAGTCATCCCCAAATCATTCACCCAGAGCACAAACTATCTGCATTCAGTTTTCTGAACAATTCCAGCACAAACCTTTTTCTTCAGTGAACTCAGAGAAATCAGTAGTATCTTAACTAGTTTTTTATGTACATATACATATGTTGTTATTTTCAGCTTCTTACACTAATAAGACAATGCAATGTTTACACGTATGTATTTCACTAATGAGTATGGTCTCATGAGTTGTATCCATTTACCTATAAAAGTCTCGTTTATCCTTAAGAAGTATTTTTTATTTCATCACTGAAATGAAAATTGCTGCTTATTCTGAAGTATTTGTAGTCTTAAAGGGATGCCATTTTCTTCTATCAGCAGCTCTGATACAGTAATATATTGGTTTTATTTACTGCCATTTGTCATTTATTCACTGACCATTTATTGGCCATTGACTTATTATAGTTGGTGAAATAAAACAGATTTATTTGGTTTCATATTTACAAAAATGGTATCCAGATGTTAAATTAAGATTATTCTAGATCCTATAAACAATAAAACCTGAGTATATGGCTCCCGTCCTCAAGGAATTTATAGTACAGTGGAGATGATCAAGTAGTATAAGGAAGAATGGTTTATACGTGGAAGATCTTACTGCTGTTTTAGCATTTATAAAATTTAGATGAGAGGGGGCATAATGGAGAAAAGCAGTACTTAAATTAAATACAAAAGAATTTTGATAAGTACAGATTAAAGAGACTATTCTAAGTAGTGACATGGAAAACAAAAGTGAAGACGTAGAAGTGGAATGAACTTGAAGAGAATTAACTTGAGAGATTCACAGTATATGAATGTGTGAGCAACAGAGCTTTAAATACCACATCCTAGTGGCTGCAAAGAGCTATCTCATTGTGGATTTGATTTAATTTCCTTAATGATATCAAGCAGCTTTTCTTGTGCTTATTAGCCGTTTGTATATATTCCAAGAAATGTTTATTCAGATACTTGGGATTATCTTTCTGTTTGCTGAGCTGTAATTGTTCATTATTCCAGATGCAAGTCCATCTATTAGATACATGACTTACAAAACTTTCTCCCATTTTTTGGGTTGTCATTTGACTTTTATGGTATTCTTTGAGTCACAAAAGTTTGGGTTTTTTTTGTTGCTGTTGTTGTTTTTGGTACTGGGGATCAAACTCACGACTTTGTATTTAGCTGGCAAGTGCTGTACCCCTGTGCTATATCCCCCAGCCCAGAAGTTTTTGATTTTGGTGATTTCGAGTTCAACTATTTTTTCCTTTTGTTTCTTGCTCTTTTGGTATTATGTTTTGTATAAGTTCTTAACTATTGTAAGTATTTTCTAAATACCTCTGAAAGCTGAACAAATAGGATATCACTATGGTATTTACTGAAAAATATCTGGAGCTAGTAATCCGTATTTGGAGTTATACTCCAGTTCCAGCTCTGGTCTTTCCCCTTCATCTGTGTCCATATTCCTTCTTTAGAATAATTGATGAAAACAAGCACAGATAAAACTCAAGAAATGACAACTTTGAATGAAACATCTTAATTGAATTTATTTTGAGAAATTAGTATTGCTGTGGATGTGTATTATTCTATACTGTACAAGTTTCTGTGCATGAAGGAAATCATAACTCCACTGTTTTATGTTTGGTTGGTTTGGTTTTATAACAAATAAGTAAACCAGGCTCTGGGGAATTTACATGAGACACCTGCTGCATAGAGTCTCATATTAAAATACAGTCTTCATCATTCTTGTGTCGCATTATCTCTTTGTAAGGAAAGTTTTCAGGGTTCTTGCTAATAAAGCAAGTGGGGGCTAAAATTTTGTTCCTAAACAGTGCTAGTTTTGGTTTATAATAAATAGCCCATTTGAAGGACATATTCAAGGTCATGAATAAATGTATTTCTTTTTTATTTTAAAGAGAGAATAAATTTTCGAGACAAGATAATAGAGTAACAATGATTAATATATTATGTATTTAAATTATTACTCAGAGTACAAGATATAGGCATTTAATTTTCTAAGCAGTGTTAGTATAAACCTTTCTTTTCAACGAATTAAGAGAAATTAATAGTTTAACTATCTTGTGTGTGCGTGTGTATATTTTTTTGCTTTTCCCTTCCCCCCATCCTACTTTCTCTTTCCTTATGAACAGTTTCCCATTTCCCAGTATCTATTGCACTTTTTGGATCTTCCTTACTCTTCCAGCTTCTCACACTAGGAAGACAATACAATGTTTACACTTGTGAGTCTGATTTATGTCAGTTAGGAGTATGGTCTCAAGTTGCCTCCGTTCATCTATAAAAGTCTCCAGTTTATCCTTTGTATGACTGAGTAGTACTCCATTGTATAAAAAGACTACATCTTTTTTGTACATTCCTCAATTGATGGGCCTTTGGGTTATTTCCAAGACCTAGCTATTAAAAATTGTGCTGCTATAAACATGGGTACACATACATCACTGTGGTATGATGTTTTTAATTCTTCTGGGAAGATATCAGCAGAAATAGCTGGATCGAATAGGACCTCTAATCCTAGCTTTTTGAGGACTCTCCACACTGATTTCCACAGTGATCTTATCAGTCTACACTCTCACCAACACTCTCAGTGTTGTTTTAATTTGCGTCTCTCAAGTGACCAGTGATGTTGAACATTTTTTCATGTATTTATTTGCCATTTGTATTTGTTCATCTGAGACATATGTGCTCATGTCAGATGCCCATTTTCAAATTGACTCTTTAAATTTGGGAGTGTTTTTTTTGTTGTTGTTGTTTTGCTTTTGTTTTTTGAGTCCTTATATGTTCTCAGTAGTAATCCTTTATCAGAGGAGCAGCTGGCAAACATTTTTTTCCCACCTTGTGGCTTGCTGAAAAAAATGTTTCATTATTATTAGTCACATCTGTATCCATAGAAATAACCCCTGTAAATGGACAGTTTACCTTTCCTTTCCCTCCATAATTCATTGTATTCTATCATTTCCAAATAAAAGCTTATTGTTTTAAATTACTAAGTTGTACATGTTTGGCGGTAATTTATAGGTAAACTAATCATAAGGATTAGCGCTTATGCATGTCAAACTCTCATATATAATGCATATACTATTCCCCCAGTTTTCAGCAGAACACTTAGGTTCGTGGCACAGAACATTTCTTTAATGAATTCCTATTTCAGGGTTATAAATTTGAGAGGCTTAAAACCAGTACTCTTTTAAAGTCGTACAGTTTAAAGGAAATGGACATCTATGGTTTGGTTCTTACTGGTAGCGCAGGGGTTGTTTTGTTTTGTTTTTTAACTGGAGATCCTCATTTTCTATAACTTAAAAACATTTTTGATTTTTCATTAACTGATGTTTTAGTAACATAGTACTTGCTCACTGTGAAACATATTATGAGATAGCATTAATCAAAGTGACCTTTCAGAAATTAGTACCATGGTGGTAAAAATAGTACATCTACCTCAAAGATTGGATGTGATGTTGAATCTTTCAAGCTTAAAAATAAAGGTATACAAACTCGAAGCGACTCTTTTACCATAACTGCACATACGATACTATAATGGTGAATGGACATCATTGTACATTCTCCAGACTTGTTCGCTGACTACACAACACCAAGAATGAACCTAATGTGAAGTGCTCCAATGCTTAGTATTCTTGGTATTCCATTCAAATGTTTAAAAAGTTAATTCATCTTCCCCACAACGTACTGAACTTTTTCATCCCCTATATCTAATTCTCCTGCAGTAAGAGGTAAGTACTCAAATATGAATTATGAATTTTGACTGAGGAAGAATGCATTCGTTGATAACGGAACATGAACTCACTTAGAAATGGGGGAGGGGAGCTTCACCTGCACGCAGCAAGTGGGTAACTGCTCTGGAACTCCCACCAGCCCAGAATTCCAGGGATTTAAGGAAGTCACATAAGCAGAATCCAAACTCTCCAGGGTAACCACAGCAGAAGGTATATTTGGGCATATCATTCTAAAACTAAATGACCATTTTGTTTTCATAAATACATTAACTAAAAATACTCTGCAGAAGCATATTCACACCACCTACAGTTGATGCACAGTAGTTTCTAGCAGTTCTTTTGTACCTTTATTTAGTTTTTAGGATAACTGAAAGTCTTGTTGACACAATCCTACAACTTTGCCCTGTCTTGATTAATTTCACAAAGTATTATCATTACTAAACAAAGTGGCAAAGTGTTCAGGTGCTGCACAACAGATTTTAACTTTCCAGGAATCAATAGCCATATTGTGCTGCCTCTTTTCCTCTACTTTTTTCCCCTCTGTATAATTCGTTTTGGTTGTTAATCTCGAAGTATGTGTCATTTATCTTAATTGTATGTCCATTTAAACAGGAATAGGATGTATGCAATAAAGTCTGCAAATTTGTCGATTCTCTGGTTTCTGATGCCAGTAGTCATCTGCTGATTTACACAGTGTGCTTTCGTTGAAGCCAGATAGGAAAAATGGTGTGTACAAAAGTAGTCTATACATTGTATATATGTACAGACACATGCTCATACCCAATGCAAATATCAGCCTCATCTGTAGACTTCAGAGTAGACTGATGGCAGCCTAACAAAATGAGGTTATATATTTTTTAAAGGAACAAATAGAATAGGCAGTGTGATTAACTGGTATGTTTTATCAAACCAAGTGAGTTCTGACACAGTTTTTAGAAAATTGCTCTGTGTTCTTGCCAAGGTCTTTTTTCCTCAGATGGAAACAGATCTGTGTTTTAGGTTCTACTCTTATATAGTAGAATGTAAGAAAGGTTGTAAGCCTGGGACATAGCTCAGCGGCACAGTTCCTGTCCGGCAAGCACAAGGTTGTGAGTTCAATTCCCAGTACAAAAAAAAAAATTGTAATATGAAGTTAACTGCTTTCAGTTTGATGAATTGATGACAAAAAGAAAACTTGAAGGTTTGTTTATATACTTCCATAAATTATTTGTGTTAATGATAAACAGCAGTGTTATCCAACCTCCATCACCAAGAGATCAGCATGTAGTAAAAAGAACTTGCAATGTTATTTAATAAAACAAACGCTGGTTTATTTCATTAGATTTAGCTTAAACTATTTAATTTCAGTACTATATTTTTATGAGATTTTGTTGTTTTATGATTACCAGGGAACCTGAATGCCATCACTGGAAAATTTATTTTTACACTTGTACCATAACCTATCAAAAAAATATTTTCATCAAAGAAAATAGAAATGATTCAGAAAAATGTTAGGTGATCTAAGGAAATACTGCATGATTTATGATAGTCATCCCTGATTGTTACTAGGTCAGTAGTACCTTTTGGCAAGGAAACTTTTGAGTTTTTCTGAAGTTTGTGTTTTTGTTTTCAAAATATTGGCAAAATTGATTTGCCTTGTTTTCCTTCAGGTAAGATTACTTATTTATGACTCTGAAACAAGCTTTCATGCATCTGGTCACCAAGAGACAGTGTTGCTTAGCAAAGTAACAACCATGACTATGCATTTTTCTTTCTCTTTTTTTTTTTTTTTTTTTTTTTTTTTTTTTTTTTTTTTTTTTTTTTTTTTTTTTTTTTTTTTGGCGGCACCAGGGATTGAGCTCACAACCTTGTGTCTGCCAGACAGGCATTTAAGCCACTTAGCCAAACTCCCAGCCCTAGGTTTTTGAGGCAGGGTTGCACTATGTATTTCAGGCCGGCCTTGTGCTCACTTTGTAGCCCAAGCCGACCTCAGCCTCCTGAGTGCTGGGATTAAAGGCCTGTGCCACCACGCCCAGCTCTGTGCATTGTTTTGGATAACATCTTTATCCTATCTCTTCCTGGTCCCTTCCCCCCCCCCCAAGCATTCATCTATGTTTGTAGTTTTTTACACTTTGAGCCTTTCAAAAAAATGACCCTGTAAGAAAATGTCTGTTTTTGAAGTGTGCTGTTAAATGGATTTTTGAAGCTAATTTCTTAAAGGAAAGAAAAACATTACACGTTTCCTACATATAGTTACTTTCATAAAAGTTACTTTTGGGAAAGCTGCTTGATGTTGAATAATGAGTGAAACTGTCTTCAGACTTACCTTCTGCTTTATAAACTAGCTTGGTACTAAAACTGTAAGGATTCAGAAGTTATGCCCTAAAGTTATAGCCTACTATTCCATTACTTAAAATCTAAGTGACTGTATGAAAATTACTAGTTAAAATGGGAAATTAATGTCCCAAATATTTTGTTTTTGCCCATAAGTTTATGAAGTACCATTTGTTATTTTGATCTGATTTGAGTTAAATTTTGAAATGCAGTTTTTGGATTGTTCACAAATTAGACATGAAAGTGAAAATTCAGTTTCCTTGAAGTGAGACACATTCTGTGGTAGGGGTGATAAACGAATTTTGGGTGTAGCTCTGACCTCTCGAACTAGGGATATTGAGAGATTCATAAGACCCCAGAGCTGTACCACATAACTCAGTATTATAGACAATGAAGATTTTCTTGTGCGTTTGGCAAATGTAAAGGAAAATATTGGAATAATTTTCAGTTTCCTAAAGACTAATCACTGAACCCTTACTAATCAGGTAGCATTTGAATTCACCTTAGTACCTATACAAAACACTACTCAGTAAGGGGCAAACTCTGTTAGTACTCTGCTTTATCTGCTTAGAGCAACTTGACACAAATATTCATCAGATTGCAAATCAAAGCTTATCAGAGAAGCTGATATCACCACTTTTGGTAATAATCACTAACAGAAAGGAAAGAATGCTGTATACCTTCAGTTCTTTTTCCTAAAAGTGGGGTTGGAGAAGGGGACATAAAACCTGTGCTATTGTCTGCATGGTGTTTATCAGCTGTATAGATTAACAACGACCAGTTTTTAAATACAGCCTAATATATTTTAAAAAGTATACAGTGTTTTTAAAATGCATACAGACATTTTAATGTTAACTTTATTGAGCCAAGCATGATGGCATACACCTGTAATCTTTTTTTTTTTTTTTCTTTTTTGTTGCTGGGAATCAGAACTCACGACCTTGTATTTATTAGCTAGGCACTTGGGCTGCTGAGCTATATCCCCGGCCCTGTAATCCCAGCCCTCGAGAGGCTGAGGCAGGAAGTTTGCTGCATGTTCAAGGCCATCCTGGGTGACATAGTTCAGATCAGCTTTTCTGCATAGCAAGACCCTATCTCAAAAAGACCAAACTTCTTCAGACTTCATGAGATAATACAAGATGCCTTTGGTCTCCACAATTGCAACAGGTGCCCAGAGTGCTGACCATGAACTTCCAGACATTAGTACAGCAAACTGCTGACGTATGTATACATTTTTTTTGGTAGACTGTGTGTATTTAAAAATTTTAAAAGACTGCAGTTAGAAATTGCTTCCTTATCAGTAAGTGTTCAGGAGTCTTCAGAATATTGGAAATCCCTCCAGCAGCTCGCCCAGCTTTACTTTTTACCCACTTGCCACCACCTGACTTGTCACGTGTTTCACTTGTTTATCCTCCCTGCCCTCTATGACTAGAGTATAAACTCTAAAGGTAAAGTTTTTTTAGAATTTTATTTGTTCATTTTAATAATTTGAACAATGCCTGGCATGCACAATGGCTATTCAGATAATGCCTGTAATATAAATTGATAAATTTAAGACTATTTTAGGAAAGTAGATTATTCAGTTGTGACAAATCTTCCATGTTAGAGGGAAAATCCATTGCACTATAAAAATGCTTAGCCAGTAACTTTAAGAGACATCATTTTCATATCCTTTTTTGCTTATTGCTTTAGAATGACCACTTTATATTACTGTTAGATATTTTTCCCTTGCTTCCTGTATAAAGTCTGATACCAGTCACAGACTTGCACATTTCTCTAAAGGCCTATAGTTTTTTTTGGTAATACCATTTTTCTTATGAAATAAGTTACTCTTTTCCAAATTGATTAGTGACTTTTCATTCTTAATGCTTCTTTGGAATTCTACCACTCTTTCAAATGTGATGTGAACATACAGTCTGACATTTCACTGACGAATTTACCTAAAAACATTTTTCTAAGGTTTTTTGATGTCTGGTATTATCCTGCTGTGGGAAGGATACAAATGTAATGCATCCCTTTACTATTAGGAAAGTCTGTCAGATAAGTTTCGTAAAACTTTCTAAACTGGAAAAGAAAAACTACTTTATTCTCTTTGAAAATTGAGAAAAGGAATGACTTAATGATTCTGACATTTCCATGACCAGAGCAAAGTATAGCAGGCAAGAGAGTGTTTATCATGTGAGAGGCACTTTTTGTTGACTTCTGCACTGGAGGCAGTTCTTCTTTTGAAGTACTATTTAAATTCTCTTAATATGTAAAGAACAATATGTGTTTCTCCAAAATCAAGAGGCTAGAGCCGGGCGTGGTGGCGCACGCCTTTAATCCCAGCACTTGGGAGGCTGAGGTAGGAGGAGCGTTGTGAGTTCGAGGCTGGCTTGGACTACATAGTGCGACCCTGCCTTGAAAAAACCAGGGCCGGGAGTTTGGCTCAGTGACTTAGGCGCCAGTCTGACAGGCACGAGGCTGTGAGTTCAATCTCCAGTGCCGCAAAAAAAAAAAAAAAAAAAAAAAAAAAAAAAAAAAAAAAATCAAGAGGCTAGATAGCCTATTTTACTGAACCTGCCTTTACACTGTAAGTCTGCATCATTTATTATTAAATACTTCTCCATGGCCTTTGTAGTTGTGTGTGTGTGTGTGTGTGTGTGTGTGTGTATATATATATATATATATATATATACAGCTTTTTGTGATCTCAGTTCCTAGGGTCAGAGGAATCAAAATTGAAAAAACCTTTTAATTCATCCCTCTTGTTTTTGCAAGTGACAGAAGTGAAAACATTTTAAATTTGTCCAAAATTCACTTTGTCACTATGCCAGTTGGTGACAAACCCAGATTCCCACCAAAGGTTATGCTCCTTTCCCAGCTGCCTTTGCCAGCATTCTTTATTTCTCAAGATGAGGTGAATATTATTACAGACTTACCCACTTTTTTAGTTTACGTATTGAGGTAAAATTCTGAAGACCATTGTAGCAAAATGGTATGTATCTGTGTGAATTGGTTTTAGAATTTTTTTTTTCTTTTCTAAGGCATGGGAGTATTTGAAATTTGTTGTAACTTTAAAGTTTCCAAAGGATTACTCTTACGTTAATTTTTAAGAATAAATCATGAAAATTTTAGATCTTAACCATCAATCTCAAATAAAGTTTAAAATTTAGAATTGGAAGAAAACTGTCAAGCTAATATTATAAGTGATTTTAAACATTTGTTGCTCCTAATCTTTTTTTGTTTTGTTTTTGAGACACAGTCTGTGCATTTCAGGCTGACCTTGAACTGTGTAGCTGAGGCTGGCCTTGAATTCATGGTGATCCTCCTGCCTCAGCCTCCTGAGAGCTGGGATCACAGGTGTGCGCCACCACGCCCAGCATGTTTCTGATCTTTGAGGCCAAATATTCATGCACCAGTCTTAGTTCATATGTACATGGTATTCTTTTTTTTTTTTAACTGCATTATTCAGGCTTATTACAATGTTTCCAGAATGTTTGTGTTTGTTTAGTGAATCAGAGATCTTTAGAAACCCATGTATTATTGGCTTTACTAGCTGATCTTGTGTCTAGATACAGTACTACTAGCTGACTGATAACTGTAAGATTAATGAGAAAACTGATACCTGAAGGGTATAAATAAGACCAAAAGCTTCCAGATTTCTACATTAATGCACCCACTTTAAATGTGAGTTTAGTTCTGTTGTGAGACTTGAATAGCTTTAAGGTGAGAACCCAGAGTGTGTTTTAGTTGAGTCCAAGAGTTTATCTGAAACAATAGTTCAATTCTCGCCAGCAGTTTGAGAGAGACCTGAATTCTAGTGTGAGAATGTATTTGTACTATTGCCCAAGTGGTTTATAGCTACTCTAAGAGTTATAAAAATTGATAGGCCACCTGAATGAAATGGTAAAGCACTAGCAGTTTAATTGGGGACCCCTGTCCATTGGAAATAGAAATTCCCACCTTTTTTTCTTTTTCTTTTTACAGTACTGTGGATTGAACATAGGGCCTTCACAGTGGGCTCCGTCCCACCCCTATTTTATTTTGAGACAGGGTCTTCCTGAGTTACTGAGTTGCCTAGGAGTGGCTTACGTCTACAGACCTGGAGCCTCAGTCTGCTGGAAGCACTGGGATGACGGGCGTGTGCTGCCATACCTGGATATCACACACTTTCAGAAGAGTAAACGTTAACCAGTTAGGGAGGGCGCAAGGGTGAGAATCCCATTCCTGTTTTGAGTGTGTCTTTGCAGCTTTATTTATATTAGCTTGTGGTGGTGCTCCTTTATTACAAATCTTTTATTTTTTGAGTAAAAAATTGTAAAGAAGTCATGTGTCCTAAATTGTTAAAAAAAATTTTTCAGTAGTCTCAATGTGTTGTGAATAGAAACAAATGTGATTGGTCTGTGCCTGCCTTAGATTGTTCTTAATCAGATGGTAGAGTAAAATTACGCATGAACGAGAACATACCATACAAAATGTACCTTAGAATAAAGTCTTAATGGTTGAATATATTCCATTTATAAAGAAGGTAGTGGGATGATAAAGGTGTATTTTAATTCTGATTAAAATTTTCTGTGGTAGCTGGGTGTGATGGCACATGCCTTTAATCCCAGCACCTGGGAGGCTGAGGCAGGGGGATGGTTGTGAGTTAAGACCAACCTGGGCTACAAAGTGAGTTCAAAACCAGCCTGAACTGCATAGTGAGCTCCTGTCTCAAAAAATAGGACTGGGGATTTAGCTCAGCAGCATAAGCACCTGCCAGGCAGGTGCGAGGTTGTGAGTTCCATCCTTGGTACAAAAAAAAATTTCTTTTTCTCTAGAAGGGTATTTAACATCCACTCTTGTTTTATACTGTATTTGAATGAATTCATTTTATTATTGAAAATAGGTATTTTACTTTTTACTTGCCATCACCAAAAATATATATAACTTCAGGATAGGTAACCTGCTTTTGTTTTCTGTTACATTTGATATTTTTCTTTATTTTTTTAGTTTAAAAGAGCACATATTGTAAGTATAACTGATGTAAGTGAATTATAAGTGCTAACCAGATTTATTTGATAATTTTTAAAGTTTTTTTACTATTTGGAAACGTAGGGTTAAATTTATACAAAAATGGCAATTTCATAAAAAGTTTCTGGAATTTGGAACAATTTGTCAGTGGGTATCTTAACATCATAACGAAGTATGGCTTTGGGTCATAGTTTTAAAGTGTATACGCTGGTATTAAGGTTTTTTTGTGGGGTTTTGTTGTTTTGTTTTTAATTGTACAAATTATCCTGAATCCATGTTTACAGGAAGGGAAAAAAGACCTTCAACCAATATTGAAGTACTTAGAGCATGTAAATAGTACATGGTGAAAGTCATCATCTTACACAAGTCCTGCTCTGCTTCAGAACTGCCACTCACAGTTCAGTGCACACACACCTTACAGTCATATTTCACTTGTTTGATTTTTTAAAAACATAAATGGAAAAAAAAATGGGTTTTTGTTTTACAGTGTGTCATGTACATTTCATTCCTTGGTAATGCTGTGATTTCTTTTAGTGGTCTTCTTAATGATGTATGCTTGTTTCCAGTTTTTTCACGTGATGATAAAATTCTATAGTAAATACCCTTGAACTTTATTTATCATTGTGAACTAGTCAATAATGAAGGTTTCTTATGGACTAGTAGTTGTTTTGTTTTGGATATTACTATGATTATTTCTGGCACATATTTTTTCCCGTGTACTGATCCTGGAGGCTTTAGGGATGTTCCAGATAATGATGTAGCCAAGTCTGTTGATCTTTTCCTATGTCATCTTTGATGGATTCTGGTGTTTGAAGCAATACTCATTTCTGCCAAGATGTTTTCTTTTCCACTTTTAACCATTACTTGTAAAAATACTTTGTTTTTATAGAATCCTATGAATGAACTATAAGGATGTATATAATACTTTGTGATAGTGGTCTATAATGATCACATAAGAATCAATAAAATTTTGATTATCAATTTCAGTTATAAAATAAACGCAATGTACTATGGAAAAGTGTTGGAGTTTTGTGTTATTTGTAGGATGACTATAGGTATTCCCTCATAATAAATTTATTTTGTAGGTAATGTGTGAGTAAAAATGGCACACTAGAAGTATTCCCCTCCTCCCTAAACCTTTCAGAGAGGATTGCTTCCCCAGATAGAAATGTCTCTAACCTTCATGTGACTAGGAATTGCTACTGTTGCCATGTAGTGTCAGATGACCCAGCAGATGGACTACACTCTTAACAGCACAAGAATGAAGAAGTAACAGAGCTCAGTCTTGACTTACCTAGAATTTTATAGTTAACATTTTAAAAGTATTTTATTTCCCTGTATGTACATTTGTATATAGTGTAATATTGCACACTGTTACAGAGATAAGGAGAGTGACACCATAACTTAGTATTTGGGGGCTCTCTGGTCATTTATTCTACCTTTCTACCTTGATTTCTTGCAACTTGGGCTCTTAGAACGTGGGCTGATTTTGTCCTTCCATTGGTAATTTCCTGTGGAAGTAGCTTAGAATTTTTCTGCTTCTTCCCTTTCCTAGGGGGAAAAGAACCTTTATTAGAGGCAGACCATGAAGCCAATATCTCATAGACACAGGTCATTAGCTTTCTTCTCCTTTCTACTCTTTCTGTACCTAATTGGTACAGTCTTTTATGGGTTTTTTTGTTGTTGTTCTGTTTTTTATGTTTTTTTTTTTTTTTTTTTTTTTTTTTTTTTTTTTTTTTTTTTTTTTTTTTTTTTTTTGGTTCTGGGGATCGAACTCATGACCTTGCGCTTGCCAAGCAGGCACTTGTGCCACTGACCTAAACCCCCAGCCCTTGGTACAGTTTTTAAATGTAGTTTTTGTTGCCACCTTTCTCTTTGTTAGGCCGAGATTCATGGGAGAGAGGAATCATTTCTCATTTCATAGATTGAGTAATAATTCCATTCAGAAGAAACAATTAGGAGAAAAGAAAGAAGTAGGATTTGCTAACCTGACCACCACATATACTTATTTCTAACTTGAAATTTGCCTTTAACGTCACAAAAAGTACAAAGCACTGTAGTGCTTGTAACACTCTTCCATATTATTGTAGGTAACTAAATGACCATGGAATCGGGAGCAGAGAACCAGCAGAGTGGAGACACAGCTGTAACAGAAGCTGAGAATCAGCAAATGACAGTTCCAGCCCAGCCGCAGATCGCCACGTTAGCCCAGGTATAAAACGCTGGAGAGACTGCAGGCTGAGTCTCGTCCAGGAGGAATGCTTCCCAGAGAACTTCCGAGTTTATCACAGAGACACACAGCAAGCAGAGGCGTTCCTAGAGTATCACAATGGCTACTTAGGATTAACTCGTGTTTAGAAATGATAATGTTCATTCTGTAACAGGAAAGGAAAATGTATCATTAAACCCTAAATACAGTATATTTATAGTGACATGATCTAAAAGTAATTACATTTTTAGGTGATACATAAATTAATTGGTTCTCAAGGGGAGAAAGCCTTAGCTCTAACAACTGCTTTTTTTCTGTATAACACACACAATGGAAGTCAGATAATATGAAAGCCAAAATTTATAATAGGCTTAAACTAAAAAAGATAGGAAAAACAAGTAAACTTACATGCAGGTAAATTTTAAGGATGATAGTTTTGTTTCCTGTATATTTTTAATACAGTTCCTGATTTATTTTGTCTTTGTCTTAAAAAGTCTGTCATCTCTTACACTTACTTTTTGTTCTCATGTATTTTTCTTCAAATATTTTATTAACAACTCTTTACCTGGGTATTAGTGAGAAAGGTAGTTAACATAAAACCCAAGTAAGAGGATAAGCCTGCTAGGCAAAAGTGTGCCAGTGCCTGTTAAAGGAGGAAGGTTCCCAGGAGAAAGGAATCCTGGCAGAAGCTCTGGCAGGTCTAACTTAGTTCTCCTCAAGAATTTAAGCGCTCCTATAGAAATCACTGAGCAAGAGTGAGTCTTGGAAAACAGCAGGCTCATCGTAGTTGATGCGTGTAGTGGTGTTTAACTGAGCTAAAATGCGGACGCGATACTGGAATAAGCAGGAATGTGGTTAGGAGGAATGGTTCCGAGAATTCCTGAGGCCCACATCTAGCATTCAGGAGTGAGACAAAACTGAGCATACTTAAAGTGGATACTCAGATGAGTCAGGATTTCGATCAGTAGGATAGGAGTAACCAAGCACAGCCCAGACTCTGACCTCATCCAAGTGTCCTGTCCTCCGGGAAGAATGCCAGCAGACCTCATGATGATGACAGTCCTCAATATAACTGTCCCTTTGGTCCCACTGCTGCTGTGTTTTGCCTGATCATCCTCTGATGATCTGCGTGCTATCAACCTAGACGTTCTTCGCACTGTACTTGTTTCTGTGGAGTTTGTCTTACTGATGTATAGTAGAGCATATATTTAATGGTACCTTGAGAAAGAAGAGGGTAAAGAATTCTTGGTTAAAATTTTTTTTTCTTTTTTTGAAATTGTGAAAGGATTGATCCATAGGCAACTTACTCAAACATTGTGGAAAAGGTAATTCTTCTTTTTTATCTCTGGTATCTTACAAAAATTCTTTGGTTACAATATTTCAAAATTCATTATCATGAGCATTGATAAAATGGATCAATTTTTAACCCTTGTATTCAGAGGTTCCTTTTATAAGTGCTTGTCTTCACTTGCAGGAGCTTTATTTAAATTACTTGGTTGACAGTTTTTTCCTGCATTCATTCTTATTTTTCTGCAGGGTCCTGTGATCTGGACATTATATCTGTAGGACAGTTTTTCTCATTTTCTTTCCAGTGTTCTTTCTGCTCTGCTTTCTGGGAAATGTTCTCAACACATTCCAACTCATCCATCTATTGAACTTTTTATTTTTATTTTTTCTTACCTCTGAGAATATTTTTTGTTGTTTCAAGTTCTTTTCTCCCCATAGATTTTCTCCACATAGCTCCCCACTACCATTTGTTTTGCTATCCGTCTTTCACTTTAGAGGCTTTCCCCATATGTTTACTACTTCATGATTGACTTCTCAGGTTTAAAAGTAGAAGGGGAACTAGAGTGTGAGGTGTAGTTTAGAGCATGTGCTAGCATATGTGAGACCTAGGTTCAATCCCTAGCACCAGATAGGAGTAAATAAAAGTGCACTAAATTGCGTTCCTCAAAGCTTTGTGCATGTGCTTGGGCCTAAAAGCTGTGAGGTGCAAACTCTACTGTAGATGGTTGCAGTTGTCCTAATAATAGTATTGTTCAGTCTTTCTCTTGATATTGAAGTCTCAGGTTCCACAGAAACTTCACTAAACCTCTGGTTATAGGGAAAAATGCTGAGAACCAAGTAAGAAAAGAGGGCTGGGTTTAGTAGTTGCCTTCAGCAGTGCCTGGTACTGGCATCAAGAAACCCTTCATCCAGAGCGTAAATCTCCATTTTTCAGTTAAGAGTGTGGTAGATTTATTGATCTTCTATGGAGAGTTAGGGAGGGGATCTAATTATTTTTCATAAAGTCTTCAACCAGCCTTCTTTATTATCAGCTACTTTTTTCACTCTGCCTTGTATGGTGCTGTATCCCAGCCTCTTGAATTTTGTGCTGCAGATCAGACTGTCGACTCACAAGCTGGCCATCTGAAATGTTCCCAGTCCTCTTTATTACTATTACCTACTTTCCCATTTTCCTGATATTTGTGTCTGTATACCTATAAAAATAAAATTCACTTAATGAAGTATAATTGGTGATTCAGGGGAGAAAATTATATGCTCATGTTCAGATTGTCATTATCAGACAGCCACCACTGAAGACTTACAAGTGGATTAACATGATTAAATTTGTGTTTTAGGAAAGGTAGTATCTGTTTCCAGTAATATTCAGTACATTTTTGGAAAAACGCTTTTAGTTTGGATTTAAGGTAAAAGGTAAAAGGATGAACATTGTAGCTTTCTAGTCATAAGGAAATTTCTAAGTGAAAAGGTTTACAAAGGCCATGAGTTTGGCTCAGCGGCTTAAGCGTCTGCCTGGTAGGTGCGAGGTTGTGAGTTCGATCCCTGGTGCCACAAAAAAAAAAAAAAAAAAAAAAAGGTTTACAAAGGAAACTGTTAATAGTATGAAAAGTATTAGGTGGGGTTTTTTGGGGGGGGGTACTGGGAATTAAGCTCAGGACTTCATGATTGCCAGGCTGGAAATATTATGTATTCTTTTAAAAATGTATTTGCAAACAAAAATACGTATTGTAAAATTGAATGTTCTCATATGCCTTAACAATTTAGGAGATCTACAGCAAAAACAAACAAACAAAAAAACTAATGATGAGCTTTTGAGTAGAAGGAATGTAAGGAATTTTCATTTTGTACTTTAAGCATCTGTGTTTTATGAAGTTAGAATGAGAAGAGCCATTATGAAAAATGATCAGGGTAGAAGAGGGATTGAGTTAGCTCATATTTACCCTAAAGGACTGAGGAAAGGCAACACTAACAGTTGCTTCAGATATCAGCAAGCATCATTCTATGGAATTAAGATAGGATAATGCTATGAATACCTTTAGAGTTTGCTGCTCAAACTTCGGTGAAGGAGAAAGTATCATTGGGTCGGTCCCATTTTAGACTGATTTTGCAGACAGTGTGACTCTCATATGGGTAACGCATATGCGATATTTTTAGAACCAGGTAAAACTTTAAGAAAGACTTAAAGTGACCCAAAGAAAGTAGTAAAGATAGGTTTCCCACCTGTATAGAAAAACTCTGTATTTTAACCAGTGTGTGAAAGAAAGTTTTTGGTAGCAGTCTTTTGGAAAAGCTTCAGTCAGATGTTTATCTGCTAAACATCTCTGCAAATTCATGTGTCAACCCAATTCCATCTTCCGTCACAGTCCCAACCACACAAGACTTTACTTACGTTTTCTGTTTCATTTGATGATACCAGCTTACCAGTTCTCTCATGTGAACCATGTGAATCATCTTTTATTCCAATAACCAATTTCAGCCAATCATAAAGCTATGTTTGGTCCTCCAAATTTCTATAAAATCACTTCCTTCATTCCCCATCCGTGTCACTACTGGTGCCTTGTTGCTGGCCTTCATTTATCTCACCTTAACTACTGGATAGGCTTCTCATTTACTGTTTGTTTGTTTTTGCTGTAGATCTCCTAAATTGTTAAGGCATATGAGAACATTCAATTTTACCTCCAGTGTTTTTCTCCCCCTACAATTTGTATTTTTTCTGTTGCCACTAAAGTTATTTATCTCAAATGCCCACCTCACTGTGATATTCAGGAGTTCAGTGTCTTCCCCTTACTCTGCACAATGAAATCCGTATTTCTTCTTGTGACACACACATAGGTGATCATGACTGGCTTGGTTACCTCTGCCCATTCTGTCACAGTCTCTCCTGCTCCATGCTAACACCTGTACTCCTCTAGCCTGAACCCTGCTCATCTTTCTCTGTCGTGTAGACGGTGCTGCTTCTCTTTTTCCCGTGCAGCCTCTCTGCCTGAAGTTTGTGCCCTCCCACCTCCAAATCACCGTAGTATGTCTAACCGGTATTCTCTGTTCAAAGCTCATGTTCTTATGCAATAGCCTTGTGTCTTAGGTTGGGTAGCTTTGCTAAACATAGTACATCCATTTTTTTACTTTGCAAACCTCATTACTCACTGAATTGCATTTACTAGAGTGTCTTCTCCATTCCTTCACACACAAAAACACCAGTAATTTCCAGTAATTTCTTTGCAGTCAGGACTTTTACCTGTTTCATTTTTGTAGTTTCATTTAAAGCACTGTTTCTGGCACATAGGTCCCAGTAGTATTTTACCAAATGAGCCAGTAAAATTCCTACTCAGACTATGTTGGAGCATAAAAGCAATAAATATTCTTGACAGACGTGTGACCGAAGGGTCCTTTTAACTTGGATATTGACTCATTAAAATTGCCACCTTTGTTCCTCAGGAGAAAATTGGTTTCTTTTATATTCTTTCAACTCTGCCCCTTTTTGTATTCAGAATGGAAACACATTCTTAAAACATTTAACTACTACCAGTTTAGTGATTTTTCACAGATAGGAGGAAATTGAATTTTTTAATTATAAGACCTGTTAATACTTTCACATTAATAAAAAGGTATCCTCGTAATTAAAACTAGTTGCTTATTAGTAAGGTATGTATTTGTTAAAGACTTAGTGTAGGATAGTTTTGCCCAAGGTTGAGAACAGCTAAGATTTTAGAACATGGCTTAACATATTTTGAAGACTTTTATGTCTCTTCAAGACTAGCACGTCTGTTGACCTTGGGTAAATTAGTCTCTTTGAGCAGCCGTTATTTTTGTCTTAAACTGGAGATAGTTCCTCTTATTAAGCCTTCAGTTTCTTCAGAGCAAAACAAGAAATCAGTTATTAAAGCAGGCAGGAAAATGTTAATGAACCTTATAAACAGAGTGGTATTTAGTGTTCAGAAAAAATCTGGGTTGCATATTTTGATATTATATTAAAGTAACTTTTTATATTGGTCATTTGAGAGTGACTGAAAAGTGAGAGGGGAAGGGGGACCTGTAGGGATTTTATTTTTAAAGAATATTAAAATTTAATCATTGGTTTCTTTCACTTCAGTGAAATATTAATATAGCAGAAAGGCCATATTTTTACTTCTAAAAAGGCACTTTATTTTGAACCTGAGTAATTTTAAGGAGGTATCTGTAATGGTAATTTTTTTCCATGTTTAACACCATAGGTATCTATGCCAGCAGCTCATGCAACATCATCTGCTCCCACCGTAACCTTAGTACAGCTACCCAATGGGCAGACAGTTCAAGTCCACGGAGTTATTCAAGCAGCCCAGCCATCAGTTATTCAGTCGCCACAAGTCCAGACAGTTCAGGTAGGTGCATAAAAACTTGTGCATATACTTTTATAACTTGTTTACAGCCATTTCTGTCTCCTTTCATTAGTTACAAAATCAGGGACACATCTAGTTCATAGTTTTATGTTAAAGTAAAGGAATATGCTGCATCTGTATAATCATCTTATATATGGGAACCTACATGCACAAGAAGAGACATGAAGAAAATGGTTTTTGCTTAACTTGCAGAAAAATAATTGATTGGGGAAAATAGTTACTTACATGGAATAGAGTAAAATGTTTGGGAAAGACTTTGTAGAGCTGATGAGCCTCAGTTAAGGAAAATTAGGATGCATAGGTAACTTTGTAATAATATTCTAAACCTGCATTTAGATGGGAAAAAATCTTGATAAAAAATTAATTACCTTACCTGAGGTATTATTTGGACTCAGAGATCACATAAATTATCTATAATACTCGTTCTGTTGAAGTCTTTTTGGTTAAGAGTATACAACTTGGAAATAACAGTGTATTCAGAGGATACATTAATCATACCACACACTGATCATATTCTTCGGAGAGTTTGTTCCTTTGGTTTGAACCCAGAGGAAATAAAGGCACTCTGGACCTCTGAAGGTGACTATTTAATTATAGGGAACCAAGAGCAGTGGAAATCTTTGCAGTTGAATTTATTGAAGGAAAGAAAAGACTTGAACGTTCATTCAAGTAGGCTATAACCCCAGCCTCCCATTTCGTATTTTTTGCTTCACAGTCTTCCTGTAAGGACTTAAAAAGACTTTTCTTCAGAACACAGGTGAGTCCTAGGTCCTAGATTTGAAGAGAGCTATTATTAGAAAGGAAGGTGAGAAATTCGTTATGTCTTTGTCCTTCTCTGTAAGTGTGGAATTTTAAGGTTTAAGTAAAATCCTTAGAGGTCTTCTACTTCCAGGCCAAACTTGTTACCTACTCAGCCCTTAATGTGTTGTTTAATCCCGCTGTCCGGCATTTCTCCCTCTCCACGTGGTAGTCTAGCATCACTCAAACACATGCAGAGAAAACCTGTATGTCCTGAGGTGATCACTTACAGTTGGGGTGATTTCTAAACTAGGTATTGCGCCAGAATATATTTTTGTAAAATTTTCACATGGTATTCCCGGTTCTCTCCTCAGAAACTAGATTAGCAAATCTGACTTCTTTCTTGTCACACTGCTTCCTTTTCTCCTCCCACTATACTCTGCCTATTTATAAGAAAATTTCAGAAACAACAAACTCCTGTTTTTCTTCAGCCTTACATAATATTATATTGTATTATGTTACGTTACATTATATTATATTATATTATATTATATTATATTATATTATATTATATCTTTGATTCCTCTTCACCATCCTGGTTGTTTTCTTCTAAGTGAAAACTTTTATATATGCTATATAGAACTGATTGGTATTTGCAGAGGGAGGAAGTATTCCTTTTGTCTTAGAAGCATTTATTAAAGGCATACTAGGTTTTTTTTTCACACCATGTCAATATTGAGTCACTGAGCTGCTGTTATCACCTACCTGGTTCTATCTTACGCTTTTGGTTTGTTTTAACATTTACATGTGGTCAGGGGGTAATGTTTGTGTGCGAAATCATCAAATTATATGAATTTCCATAAGATACATAGAACAGATTTTGTTAACAAATAGGATATAGTGTCATCCAAATAAAGATAAAAGTGTTTGGTATTTCTGTGAAATCACAGTGATAAGTTGTTCTTTGCCTTAGTTTTTCTTTACTGAATACTGCCTTGCCATTCTGCACACAGTATCCTATTACTAATTCCCCACCCACATCCTCTTGATCGAAGTGGAAGGAACTTGACCTGCTAGTCATGAGATCTAGATTCCAGACTCACTTTGAATATTACTAGGTCAAATGACCTTGAACATGTCAACTTTTGTTTTTTTTTCCACTTACAGAAGATCTCTCTAAAATAAAACAAGAATTATTAAAATTAACAGCCGCAATATTTGTAAAGACTGTAGTTTTTATGTATGTGCTATGTGTTGACTGTGTTCTTAATTCTAATCTCTATTTTGGGAGAGTATAATTTGAACCTGGGGATTATACGGCCATTTTTTTATAGAAGTATGTATTTCATGTTTTCAAGAATGTATTTGGCATTAAAGTGAGCTACGGTTATACTTTAAAATGTGTGTATTTGCTAAGGAAAAGTCAGACCTTGAAGCCAAGATTCTACAAAATAAGATACAAATATACTTTTCTTTAAAGGGCCTAAGCCATGGAGAATCTGTTAGACTTTAATGGTCACTTCAGCTGACTAGCAGTGATTAATACTACTAACTAGTAAACAGTTTACATCAGAAAAGGTAATCAAACAAGGAGAGAAATTCTCTTAGACGTCTAGATGGGAGAATATTAGTATTAGTGTGACGTAAGTTTCCAAATTACACAAGTACGTTTCTCTGGATGGGAGAGTGAGATACTTGGACTTCTGTTCACATATTTTAATCTAAAAATACTACAAACCGAGCTGCACTGATATTTCATGTATAACTTGATTTTTGGTACCCTAACTCTATTCTTCATTAAATAGGTAAGTCACATCTCACAGATTACATGGAATTCCTCACAAAAATAGTGGGAGTTACACAGCAGATAGGGTTGACAGTGGCATCTTTGCTTTTGTTAGTTTTGGTCACATTTCAGTGTAGTGCAGTTTAAATGTGCCAGACACAGAGGATTTATAAATTATATTACTTTATTACATATTTCTTTAACAAATGTTTATTGATCACGTGCTATGTGCCAGTCATCGTTCTAGGTCTATCACAGACAGGAGTGAACAAATACGTCTCTTTGCATGAAGATCACATTTGAGTGAAGAGAGACTATGAAATAAAATATGTCAGGTGAGGATAAGTGCTGGAGAGGTTTGCAGGGAAAAGGGACAGAGAAAGGCGATGTGGGAAGGATGTTTGATTTTATGTGAGGTGGGGGGGAACACTGAGCAGAGACCAAAGACGGCGAAGGTGACTAAGCCAGGCTGGTGATAAAAATAAGTTCAGAGCCGGGCGTGGTGGCGCACGCCTTTAATCCCAGCACTCGGGAGGCTGAGGTAGGTGGAGCGTTGTGAGTTCGAGGCCCGCTTGGGCTACAACACGAGTGCAAGGCCGGCCTGAGCGACCCTGTCTCGAAAAAACCAGGGCCGGGAGTTTGGCTCAGTGGCTTAAGCGCCTGCCCTGGCAGGCGTGAGGCTGTGAGTTCAATCCCCAGTGCCGCAAAAAAAAAAAAGTTCAAAGATTCGGAAATGAGAGTGTGGTTGGGGTATCAAGAAATAGCAAGTTGTTGCTAGAATAGAGGAGGAGAGTGGTTGGAGAGGAGGTTTTTTATACAGTCTTTTTAATACTTTGTAATATGGTGTGGTCGGCACTAAAAATTTGTACAACATAGAGGTTCTGTGCTTACTGTAGTAACGTAGTACTTAAAAGTTGTCTAACTTAAGGCTGGATATATGTTTTTTAAGAGCAGAAAATATTTATTGGGGGAAAGAAAGCTATAATTAATGGGGTAGAGAAAGCTTTTGTCTAAAAAGAAACAGAAGGGATCCCAAGTGGGTTGCCATGTTTTTTGTTTTTTGTTTCTTTTAAAGACAGTGGCTCCTCATGATGATGACAAGGATTTAACAAGGGACAGATACTTTTGAAAAAAGAAATCTCACTGGTATCTTTTCTAGGGGAAAATGATATTTTAACCATGAATGAGAGAATAACTGCTTTTTGAAGGAAACGTGCTGTGGAGAGAACATTTTGAAAATAGAAATTGAGAAACTGTCCATACTTCTTTACACTGCAAGCAATGTATGTTGTCTCTAAAAACGCAAATCTGTATCCTGTGAAAACCTTAGGAATAGTATTTTGTAACCCGTTGAGAAGCCTTGTAGAGTTCCAGTGGAAATCGAACTTACTTGTTAAAAGTATGAAATCGTAGCGAGGGTGACTGGCGCCTCCGTGTCATCTCAGCTGCCCAGAAGACGAAGGGAGAAAGGTTGCAGGACCCGTGAGCCTTGCCAACTTAGTGGGAAACAGTAATGTCTCAAAAATAAATTTCCCTTTAAAAGGGCTGACATAAAGTTCAGTGTTAGATCCCTTGTCTTATTTTATATTCACAATTTAAATGAGATACATATACTTGTTTTGTTTGGTTTTGGCACTGAAAATGAGCTCAGGATATTGTGCTTGCTGGGCAGGGGCTTGGCCGCTGAGCTACAGCCCCAGGCCAACACACACACTTCAGAGACTGGATGTTGAGTTGTGAGCTACTACCTGTTTCAAACTAGCAGATATTCAATCACATTTCCTGAAACCTAAGCTTAGATTATTTCTAAATCAGTTATATTAATGATCTTTTAGTAGGATGTATTTAGTCACATCATTTCATTGTAGTGAAAATTAAATGATTTGTTCTTTAAGAAACCTAAAATTTTAATGTCTACACTTGTCTAAGAACTCTTACTGTATATTATAAATAACACGCTTAAAAATTTGCGTGTAAAACTGGGCTTGGTGGCGCACACCTTTAATCCCAGCACTTGGCAGGCTGAGGCAAAAGAATCGTTACGAGTTCGACACCAGCCTGGGCTACAAAGTGAGTTCAAGGCCAGGCTGAACTGCATAGTGAGAACCTGTCTCAAAAAATAGGGCTGGGGATTTAGCTCAGTGGCCTAAGCGCCTGTCTGGCAGGTGCAAGTTTGAAAGTTCGATCCCTGGTACCAAAAAAAAATTGTTTTTTTTTTTTTTTTTTGCATGTAAGAAATACTTGGCTGAGGCAGTGTGGTGGCATCCATTGGTAATCACAGCACTCTGCGAGGCTGATGAAGCAGGAGGATCAAAAGTTCAAGTGCCACAGTGCGACCCTACCTCAAAAAACCAGGGCTGGGAGTTTGGCTCAGTGACTTAAGTGCCTGTCTGACAGATGTGAGGTTATGAGTTCAATCCCCGGTGCCGCAAAAAAAAAAAGTTCAAGTGCAATTTGAGCAATTTAGAGAGACCCTGAACTTAGCCCCTAGGACTACAAAAAAGGGGTGTGTGTAAAATGTTCTTTGTATGGGAGAGCTGCAGGTCAAAAGAGTTTGAAGATCAGTGTTCAAGACTTCTAAGTTTGTTGATCCAGTGAATTAAAAAAAAAAAATCCACAGCAAATACTTAAGTTTTCAGTGGATTGTATATAATTTTCCCTGAAAATCTTAATGTTTTATGATTGTTTTATTTTGAAATTTTAAGTGATTAAAAACAAGGAGTTTTCAGCCAGGCATGGTGGTACACACTTGCAATCCCAGCACTAAGGAGGCTGAGGCAGGAGGATGACTGAGTTCGAGGCCAGCCTGGGCTATAAAGTGAATTCAAGGCCAGGCTGAACTACATAGTGAAACCCTGTCTCAAAAAGACAAAAAAAAAATTTTTAAATTAAAACGTAAAAATAAAAACAAAGAGTTTCCCCATCTTATAAACAGGAGATACAGTTTTTAAATAGACCGAAGTTAAGAAATACAGATATAAAATTTTCTGACAAGTAGTAGTTTGGCTTTTTGAAAATTTGAATGTCACAAGTAGCCAAAATTAAAAACCTACTTAAAGAATTCAGGAAGAAGTTAGTAAGTGGTGCCAAAAAGTGAGGATGGGAAGAATTCCATCATTAGAGTGTGATAATTTGTCATATTTATAATTGGGATATAATGTTTTCGGATGGTTTTTAATGTACTAAATATATAGAACTATAATCATTTATAAAATGGAGTTTTACATGATTTCATTTTCAGTCCTGTGTGAGTTTTTGTTTTATCTTGTTCAACTTTTGGTGCAGTTTTAGGTTCACAACAAAATTGAGAAAAAGAAGATTTCCAAAATATTCTATGGCTGCACACACACTCAGCCTTCCCCGTGTTGAGTGCCCGCACCAGACTGCTGAGCCTGCGTGGCATGGCGTCTCCGCTCCAAGTCGTCCGCAGAGCAGTCTTGTTGGCACATTCTGTGCCAGTGGGATTTTGTTTTGTTTTGTCTGAATTCCCTTTGTATTAAAAAGAGAATTGACGTAACCTATTAAGTGGTGGTTATTACTTCTGTCCAAATTGACAGCATCTCACAGATTAGAGAAGGGCAACCTTTTTGTACTAAGTACCATAATCCACTGAATTGGCTGGGGGAGAAAGGGGTTGAAAGGTCACATACAGCACTTCATTTCCAAGCTATCCTGGGGGTAGTTTATATAGCTTGTTTTACGGAGTTTCACATCACAAGGAATTGTTCCCAGATTATTAGATGTCTTTAAGAAATAGTTGTACAGATGGGCCATGTATGAGTCAAACAGGGCAAAGAAAGAAAGCCACAGAAGTGTAAGATTCTGAGTGGAATATTAATTAGCACATCACAGTACTGTCTACTTTGACTGTAGTTTTTGTTGTTTCTGGAATTTCTGATGCTCTTAAGTCCTTTTCACAGTTTCTGATCTGCTCTGTCTTTCTGAGAAAGTTTGTGCATAGTTGATAAGGGTGACTGTACTGATTGCAGCAACTCCTAATGGATGGGGAATTTCACCTGCTTCTTCAGCAGAAATCTGTAGCATTTTTAGTAAGAATCAGACTAAATTCAGTCTTTCTCATCATGTCCTTTCTGAATTCATTAATCACTGCATACTTTTTAAAGTCTAAAATTTTTTTTATAGTGTGAAAGACTGTACTACCTCTGCTTTAAAGGATTTGGATGGGCACATTACCTTAGTATAAGTGTATTCTTTAAAGTGTTACTAGATTTACCTGATTTCTTTTTAAAGTGATGATGCATGTCACAAAGCACTGTCAAAATAAGTACCCACTCTCTAGAACATAAAGAATACCTTTGGAGTTTCTTGGGTGCCTCTGAATATGATTTTTCTTGCTGCCGTTGTCATATATGTATTTTGATGAGCTAACCCTTTGTCTTCTTTAGATTCTCATTCTGACAGCATCATGTGCTCCTCGTGTAGGAAAGAGCACAAGGCTTCTTCAGTTTAGACTAGAGAAAACTGGCAATCGAGAGCTGTCTGTTAAGCGTACTTACTTAGGTGAGGGAACTGCCAGTCTAGAAATGGTCTAAAAATACTACTGGGTTGTTGATTGTGCCAACACTGGTTTGGTACCACTAGGATTTTAATGCTGGTAAGGACATCTAAAGTGGAGCTGCTGGGTATTAACAGGGGCACTGCTGCTGCTTAGCTTTGTCACTTTGGTGAGTTACCTGATCACTTTGCACTTTAATGCTTCCATCTGTAAATTTGATATAATAACAGTAACCATCTGATGCCTGAGTTACTATATTAAGTAATGTAAGTTCTTTAGCATAGCAACTGGCACATAGTAAGTCATCAGTAAATTCTAGTTTCTCTTATTCCATGAAAATCTTTATTCACTTACCATCATTAATTTTCAGTCTAAAAATACTTACCCAGAAATGCATAGTTCTTTACCATGGATTTTTGTTTAGAAGTAATTTTAAAATGCCAGCCTTGAAACATGTCAATTTGTAGTAGAGAACTTTTTTTACAGAGTTACTAAAATAACTGTCTGGAATCTGGTGAAGGATAGTCAGTCTTATCACTATAAATGTACTTGACGTTTGCACAGTAGTTAAGGAAAATACTTGTATAGACTCAGGACCAAATATTTAGTCAATCTTAAGCCGGGTGTGGTGGCACATGCCTTTAATTCCAGCACTCCGGAGGCTGAGGTAGGAGGAACATTGTGAGTTTGAGGCCGACTTGGGCTACAAGATGAGTGTAAGGCCAGCCTGAACTACATAGTGCGACCCTGTCTCAAAAAACTAGGCTGGGAGTTTGGCTCAGTGGCTTAAGCGTCTGCCTGGTAGGTGCGAGGTTGTGAGTTCGATCCCTGGTGCCACAAAAAAAAAAAAAAGCAAACAAATATTTAGTCAATCTTTTCTCACATGCCCAAAACCTTATTTTTGTTGGTGATTTTGTTATAATAACTATTAAAAACTGACAAGTAGCACTAATGCATCCAACATTGATTACACAGAATCCTGAAAGAAATTACAGACAAATGTTTTAAAGTTTATGAAATGTTACAGAAACTAAGTTTGATTATTATGACAAAGCTCTTCTTTATTTTCAGATTTCAACTATTGCAGAAAGTGAAGATTCACAGGAATCAGTGGATAGTGTAACTGATTCGCAGAAGCGAAGGGAAATTCTTTCAAGGAGGCCTTCCTACAGGTATGGGGCTTAATAGAGCTTAGAATCAAAGATGTGCAAGAAATTTTAACTGCAGATAGAGATGTCAAAAGCCCAGCCAACTGCTCAAGCTAGTACCACATAGGTTATTTCTTCCGAATACAGTGAAGCTTACTGCCAGAGAGAGATCACTGCTTGCTCTGAACAGTCTTAATACACACTGATTTTTTTAGTAAACTGTGATGGCTGCTGCTTTTCTGTTTAAAAGTTTAGAATGTATTTGATAAAGTTACCACATTCTCTAGTTTTGTGTCACTTCTGAGGCTGTTAGTTATCTCCTTAACTGTGTCTTTGCACAGCATTTCTTATGCTGTGATACTTAACAGATAACTAGTTACTAATTTAGTAGTTGTTTCCATGTAGTACTTCACTAACATCCTCTTTAATTTTAGAGGCACCTTACTATAGTTTCTATGTTCCGCTGTGGATGTTGCCTGACCTGTTGCTCGCCTCCAGAGTAGACCAAAACTATGTATTGTATGTAGAAATCAGCTCCATATTAAAATCTCCAGGACGAGCAGAGCCACAGATCTTATTATGCTTACCTTAAAGTTTAATAAATTTCAGACTTAGAATTCTCTTTTTTGTTATGTTTAAATTAGTTCTGTTTATGTATGCTTCTTCCCCTTCTCCCCACTTACTTAGTTGTTAAGCTATCACTTTTATCTGTCCTCATCATCAAATTAAGAATCCTAAGTTAATATTGATAAATTGATTTTTTTATTACTGTTTTTTGAGACAGTCTCACTCTAGCTCAGGCTGGCATTGAACTCACTGTGCAGCCAAGCCTGGTTTTGAACTTGCTGTGATCCTTCTGCCTCAGCCTCTGAGTTGCTGGGATTACAAGCATGCACTACCATGCCTGATAAATTTTTGAGGTCTTAAAAAATTTTATGTTTCTAGGTATACGTTGTATGCACATATACTCGAAACATGTCTTAGCTGCAGGCCTTCTAAGACACAGCCTTTATATTGAAAAAAAATCTCTCATTTGATTTAGTTGGCTCATAGCCTAAACCCTTGCACTAGTCATTTAAATAATTACACCTTGATAATCAAAGAAAGATGCCATGAGACCAGACACATCTAGCGAAAGGTTTGTGAAAGGTAACAGTATCATCCCTTATAATTAAACTTTGACAGGGGTACCATTAAGTTTATGAATTTCTGAAACATAACCCGAGTCTTGACTACAGTGAAGTAACCAAGTTTCTTGTGATACTGTTGTGAGGTTGGGGCAACAGAGGTTAACTGACAGTGCTGGAACAGCCCATCTTTATAGAGACTAATTTATATCTGGAGGAAGTCCTTGAGAGACCCTCCCTGTGGTCTCATTTGGCTTGATATTTTTAATAGTAGTGTAGCTGAAAAATACAAAAGTCATGTTCATCAGATTTACAAGTGACAGAACCTTAAGTGGGTTGTACCGGAGGAGTGGGAGAGTAAGTACTTGAAAGCATAGCAGCCAAGGGAAGTAGACTGAAATAAAGTGATAGTAAAAATTATAAAATTCCTGAACTTGAGTGTGAAATAAAACCAGGTGTTAAAATATCAGATCCTGGATTTAAAATTCATTTGAAAAACCTACTTAGCTGTTTGATTATCACTGATATAATATGGTCCAACACCCCTCACCACCACCACCAAGCCAATATACTGCAAGGCTATATTAGTAGTAAAAACCTGATCTCTAGACTAAGGAAGGAAATTAACCCCACTGCTCAGACCACATCTGGAATATACTTTAAAACTGAAATATATCCACGGGAGATGACCGAGACCGTTCAGAACAGTGATGGCGAGCCTTTGAGAGCTTTTGATGGTAACAAACAGCCCACTCCAGTATGTGGAGCCGTAGGTTTGCCACCACTGGTTTAGAAGATGAATAATTTGTAAAACTGGAAAGAAAAGAAGAATGGTTGTGTAAAAGAGATGAAGAAACACATTGTCTTGGTACTTTTCTTTATATATACATACAGATACACACATTCATAAATATATGTGGTTTTTCTTTATTTTGTTCTTTCTACTTCTTACATTTGGCATAACTGATTCCTTTGGGTTTTTTCCTTAAAATTTATGTATCTTCAAATTGTGGTCTAAGCACTAGAAGCAACTTTCTACCTGTTTTCAAATCTTTACTATTTATATTTAGCCAGTAAAGTTTACTTTTAATTAATACAGTTCTCCCTTTTTCTAGGAAAATTTTGAATGACTTATCTTCTGATGCACCAGGAGTGCCAAGGATTGAAGAAGAAAAGTCTGAGGAGGAAACATCAGCCCCTGCCATCACCACTGTCACGGTGCCAACGCCAATTTACCAAACTAGCAGTGGACAGTACAGTGAGTAATCGATATTTCTGTATTGAAAACAGCAGAAAAGCGGATGATTCTTTCTCAGTCTAAAGGACTCAAGTGTTCAGTCGTTTTTAAGTCTTGCTGCCATCATTGTATTTCCTTTACTTTTCAATATGCAGAGGTCTATAATGGAAGGGTTTTTTTCAGAGATTTAGTTAGGGTTATTCAAGTATGTAGCCCTTTACATGTTCTTTTGCTTTGTACAATGCAGAGTTTGAAGTTTTTCAAACAACTAAATGAAACTTAAGATTTGGTCCTCATGCTGAGAGAACATGAGTTTTTTTCACATAAAAAAACTACGCTTAAGCCGGGCGTGGTGGCGCAGACCTTTAATCCCAGCACTCAGGAGGCTGAGGTAGGAGGAGCGATGTAAATTCGAGGCCGGCTTGGGCTACAATGCAAGCGCAAGGCCTGAGCTACATAGTGCGACCCTGCCTCGAAAAACCAGGGCCGGGAGTTTGGCTCAGTGGCGTAAGCACCTGTCTGGCAGGCGTGAAGCTGTGAGTTCGATCCTTGGTGACGCCAAAAAAAAAAAAAAAAGCTATGCCTAAAGCCAAAAAAAGTGTCATTATTTAAATCTTTTAATAATTTATCTTTCTAAAAGTAGTGTTTAAAATCATGTTTTAATGCTTGTGTTATAAAAAGATAATATAAGCATCAGGACTGCTAAAATTAACAGAACACTACCTTTTGTCTTATACAGTGCAGAGATTTCTCCACAAATTTGTTAGTGTCCATTTGATACCCAAGTCTCTTGCTTTTTCTTATCTTTCACCTAAACCAGTTATTGACAGCTTTTTTTTTTCTTTCTTTCTTTTTTTTTTTTTTTTTTTTTTTTTTTTTTTTTTTTTTTTTTTTTTTTTTTTTTTTTTTTTTTTTTTTTTTTTGTGTGTGTGTGTCACCAGGGATCAAACTCACAATCTCGTACCTGCCAGGCAGATGCTTAAGCCACTGAGCCAAACTCTTGGCCCTTATTGACTGCTTTTGAATTGTGCTTTTGTTTGATCAAAGACATTTGTGTGAATAATGAACAGTACTTTCTTTTCTCTTTCCTCTACCTTTTCCTTTCAATGTATCTTAACACATGACACCCAGGTTACTCATTTTTTAGTTTCAGCCCAACATTAGTTTGCTAAAATGCAGTTTGCATTCCAATTATGTTAGAAATAGATTTCCCGAAGCTAAACTTAGTCAGACTAAGCTACTTGTTCATTAAACTTAATGAGTTCAGTTATCTTTTGTTGTTACTGTTGTTGTTGGCAGAGTGCATCTCTGTGGCTCTACATGTGTATGTATATTTTCAATTTATGATAGCTTCATATACAGATAATTTTAGTTATTTAAGGTGTGTCTTTTATGACACTTGACACATAACCTTTTATTTTCCCCTTCAGCATACTTAAGGTATACAAAATATTCCTGTCAGTAACAGATTCAGTGTTGCAGAATTTCTCACTTGAACTTGAAAGGATGCTTTTTAGGAAAGAAACATACCTGAATCTGAAAGAGGGAAGTGACATTTAGAGAAGTACTATCATCCCTTTATATACTTGATTTTACACCCACTTCTCCAGCAACTGAAAACTACTAGTTTTAAGAGATTAATATCACTTTGAGATTTTTGAAGCTTTATACATTGTATTTATCCCTTATCCTCTTTTTTACATGTGGCTTTGTTATATTAAGCAATATAATGAATACTCACATGTACAGCAACTTTTATATATTTCTTAACTCACAAAATGAACATATGGTTATCAAATACCAAGTGTTAGAGGGTTATAGTACTATTAAACATACTCCTTTTGTCCCTCTTCATTAGTAAGAGCAATCGATTCTTTTTCACATATATGCTGTCCTGTTATATACACATGTGCAGAATCTCAGCTAAGTTTATACTTAATTGTATTCCTTTTGTCTAAATTTCTGATAGAATCAGATAGCACTAGAAACGTATCAGTTACTTGATGTCTGTCTTTCTTTTTTGTTTTACAGAAATTGGTTTTATTGAATCTACCTCATTTCCTTTGGGAGTGATCTAGCATATGAATAAGTGTTATAGAGAAAAAAAGTCAGTAGGATTATACTTCCGTTTTTAAAGTATTTTTATTACATGACCTTATTTAACGTTTACAACAGTTATACTGGGTAGCTGTTTCTACAGCAGAGATAACAGAATCAAGTAACAGTTTAGTGATAGAACTTGAACTACAGCCCAAATTTTTTCATATCAGTTTTCTTCTTCCTTTTGGAATCCCCTCTTGAGTTCATTTGCTGTAGAGCCAAAAGAAAAAAAAGTGCTAATTAAATATACAGTGCTGGATGCTGAGTCTGATGGCACACTCATGTAATCCCAGGACTGAGGGAACTGAGGCAGGAGGATCACTAGTTTGAGTCCTATCTGGGGAAGTAAGCAGGGGCCTGTCTCGGAGGAAGGATGCATGGATGGATAGGGCTGGCGATGTATGTAGCTCAGTGGCAGAGTACCTCTGAGTTGATTCCCAGTACGCAAAACAAAAAACACACAGTGGGATGTGCTTATTAACTCTCTGTGAGAATTTGTGGTTTGATTCTGTTAACCCTGTGATTCTTCCAAATAATCCCGCAAAATTAATCTTAGAATAATTCTTATACATTCCATTTTTCCTCTTGTCAAAGTAAAACTGGGAATAGCTGAAATGGATGGGTTTTATATGCCAGTGTCTTAATTTCCACAGGTATCATTTTGCCAAATCAAATAATAACCACCAACTCTTGTTTCTTGATTAAACAGTGCATAACCAATTTCTCACATGCAGATGACTCAGGCTGTTAGTTTTCCATAACTTGGGAATAATTGACCCCCAGCTAATTTCACTGTAATAGACAGTAACATATATTTAAGTTCAGACATGTTGATCTCAATATATTTTTTTAACTTTTAGCTTAATTCAGTGGAAACTGGTATGTAATATTGTGATTTTACCTAGAGAAGATTTGCCTACATTTCTCAATTCTGGTGTCTCAAAGATTGTGTCTTCCAAATAAAATAATAACTTTTTAAAATTAACTTTTTCATGTATTGTAGCATAAAGATGATTTCAGTTTTTTATAAAGTGATACATCTATTAATCTGAGCATTGATGAATTTCCTTTTACCTGACCAGTGACAAGTGTGGTTAATTAATAATCAACAAAAGGTGCAATATGAGAATGTTGAGATACATGACTGAAACAATAGTAAAATTTTTTTGTTAATTATTATTTTGGACTCATAATTTTAAACTCCTAACTTAAGAGACTTGCGATAACTCAGTTCCAGAACCTTACTTGTTTCATTGAGTAGACATTTTTATTTATTTATTTATTTATTTTTCTTATTTTTAGAGCAGTTCTCATTGAGCGTAGTGGCACACGCCTGTAATCCCAGCACTTGGGAGGCTGAGGCAGGACGATCATTGCAAGTTCAAGACCAGCCTGAGCTACAAAGTGAGCTCATTGCCAGCCTGAACTGCACAGTGAGACCCTGTCTCAAAAAGACAAAAAAACCCCAAAAAACCAGTTTTCCCTGTGTGGCTCAGGCTAGTTTTGAACTCATGAGCCATCCGTCTACCTTTGCCTCCCAATTAACTGAGATGCAGGCACATGCCACTGCACCAGGCTATTTAAGTGTACTTAGAATACTGGTAGGAATTGCTGGGAAAGCGAGAGTAGAATACACCAGTGAGCTGCTTTATTAATTAATTGCATTATAAACCAGCCATTTATTGGGTGCCTGTTCCATGTTCACCCCACGCATGAAGGGAGAGAACAATCACATTTCCTTCTATCAAGATACATATTTACTATATGGATCACAGAGGTAGGACGTCCTAAGAACCAAATAACTTCAAAAGGAATTTAATATTTTTCTGTTTGCCTGTGTGTTAGAAATTTTTAACAGGCATTATCATCAATTAGGATGAAGTTCATGGAGTACATTTCTGCTGCAGAAATTGAAAGTGGTTTTCCTAAGTAGAAAGTCGATGGTTCTTGGTGCTGGTATTTACTGTGATAATCTCTTCTAGGGTTGTGTCTTGCAGATTTTCTGTACTGAATTTAATGTGTTTTAAAAGTCTTATGTAGTATTAATTAAACTTGTAACAATACACTTGGTTGGGTTTTAGTTGCCATTACCCAGGGAGGAGCAATACAGCTGGCTAACAATGGTACCGATGGGGTCCAGGGTCTTCAGACATTAACCATGACCAACGCAGCCGCCGCCCAGCCGGGCACTACCATCCTGCAGTACGCACAGACCACCGATGGGCAACAGATCTTAGTGCCCAGCAACCAAGTTGTTGTTCAAGGTAAGGCAGTTCAGAGTTCACAGATGTGATTCTCTGAAAGATTAAAGTTTAAGCTTTCCAACACAGTAAGTATCATGCACCAAAGCACTATTAAATGTAGTTATCTTTTCTTCAATAATATTTTCCATGAACTCTTCCATTATTCCACTTGGACCAAAATGTCATGGCATAAAAACAACTATTTTCAGTTTTTTAAATATAATATGCATCTTTAACACCTTTAGGATTTAGGGATGGGAGAAACAGAGTAGGTTTGAAAGAAGCCAGAAGGAAAGATGGATCCTAGATCTGATTCTACATGGGACCTCTGTCTGACTTTGAGAAGGACCCAGCCTCTTTCCTTTTGTTTTATCCTGTTTTTTAAATCATGTGTCAAATGAAAATTGTGCTAGTGACTGACGAGAATTTTGGAGGTTCCGAATCCTTTTTCTCACTTTTTTATTAAGGAAAATTTAGATCCTCTTTTCTAAATTCATCAGTTTTTCTTTCAAATGAAAACACTATACTCCAAAAGTAACATGCTCATATATAAGTCTTCTGGTCTTTGAAGAAAAAGAAGTTGTTAAATCTTGATGACTTATAAAAATAGCTTTTTACTTATTAAATTTAATGTGTTTATTTCAGGCATCTATGGATAGAAGTTGACCATTTTTGTTGAATTCATTTGAATACCACAAAATATAATTTATGCCAGATCTGAAATATTTAGATTGAGAAAATAATAAATTTGTTTTTGAAAAATATTTTAATTCTAAAAGACCAACTAGAAAGTCATAATTTAAAGGACCCTAATGTATTTACAGAACATATTCTGTTATTAAACAAATAATATTTGAAAAAGGTAATATTTTGTTTATTAATGGGAGTAAAACACCTTTTCACTTTACATGCAGGTACTCAAAAATTGTAAAGCAGGATGTCAGTGAATTTGAATTCTGAACGTCAGTTTGAAGATGGTAACATGTTTAGTATATAAATCTTTTTCACTCAAATTACACATTTTAACTAATATTGATATGTAAATATGAATAATTTTATAAAGATCTTCATATTCTCTCACAGTGTTAGGTTTTTCATTTTAGGACAGCATGTTTCTTAACACTGTTTTTAGAAGTAGTTTGACAAATAGTGATTGTTTCTTTTCACAAATGGTGATTGTTCAGTTAGAAACATAAAACTTGAGTTTAGTTAGCCATTATCATTTACATTAAAATCATGTTTACAAATAATATAATTTGCATCAAACCGTACATTTTTTCATACTTGCAGTTTTGTGTAAATTAGAAGTTTACAATAGTTGACCATTATGCTTTATTTTCTCTTCCATTTTGCTATTTTATGAAAAATCATGGTCGTTTTTATGTCGTGGCAAGAGTCTACTTGAAATTTTTTAATATGAATTTACCAATATCAAAGGAAGACATTGAGGACTATACTCTATCTAGGAAGATCAACCCAGATGTGCCCTACTTTCCTTTTAGACTTAAGGTTGGTAAGATTTTAACCACAGAATAGAACTGCATTCCGATGAAAGATAAATATCGGATCAAATAGACACAGGTTAAGACCTCTTTACCTAAGTGTCTATACTAATGAATACATTAAATTTGGATTTGTTTCTGAGTAATAACCAAAAAAACTGCTGATTTTTTTGACATTGTAGCCAGAATCATCTGTTCCTTACTGTTTCTCTTCTAATTCCAAAAGTATGTTCAGATTGATGATTGGCAGACAAAAGTTGACTCCAGTCAGAGTGTTTGTGTCTTAAGCCTTGCTCACTGCCTTTCCTCTCAGCTGCCTCTGGAGATGTGCAGACGTACCAGATTCGCACAGCGCCCACCAGCACCATTGCCCCTGGAGTTGTTATGGCGTCTTCCCCAGCACTTCCCACACAGCCTGCTGAAGAAGCAGCTCGAAAGAGAGAGGTTCGTCTAATGAAGAACAGGTACATAGATTCCATTACTTAGATGTTGTGGGTTGAATACATCCACAAATTCTTTGAAATGTGTCTTTATATCTACTGATCATACAATCTTTGCATTTACTGGAAATTTTTTCTGGCAAAGTTTGATGGATCTTACTGAAATACCTTTTGTTCAGTGAACTGCACTTTTAAAATGACTAATAAGATTTTGTCTATCTTTAATCGTAAAGATCTCTAGTTTCCTCATAGGAAATTTAAGCTTTGCTGTGTTTGTAATTCACTCTAACCAGCTGGCTAGGTTATTTAAAAATTATTTTTGATGAGTAGTATTGTTCAATAAGGAGTATCGTGTGTATTCACAGTAACTCTTAAACTCTCATATTCAGTTTATTTGTAATAAGGTAAATGTGTGGTAGCCAGCCATTCCATGTGTAATGAATATTTTTCTTTTCTCAAAATAACACACAAAGAGTCCTTGAAAATAGATTAATTCTAAGAATACCATGTTACTGACTAAATCTTAACATAAATAGGCTTCAACAGTGGAAATACTACATATAATGGCTGGGGATGTATATAGCTAAGATAGTTGTAGAAGACTTGTCTAGTATGAACAAGGAGGCCTGGAGCTCAATCAATCCCCAGCACCACACACAGAAAAGAAAATAGTATGTGCCAAAAATCTATGAAATGTAGACAAAGTTATTCTCAGAAAGTAACTTTGTTGCTATAAATGGTTTTGCCGTTTATAACAAAATAAAAATTACTAAACATTTAGCTTAAGATTTTAATTACTAAACATTTAGCTTAAGATTTTAATAGGGAAATGACTAAGACAAAATGAAAATAAAAGTATATAAAAATAAAAGGTTTGAAATTGGTGAAAACATTCTATTTTTCACCCCAAGATTCTTCAAATAATATGGTAAAGTGAAAGAAAGAAATTGAATTTGGCTTTAGATGCTGGCTCACCCCTTACCTGTGACTTGGGAGAACCTACTAATCTTCTGTACTTGCAAGTTTTCTCCCTTGTAAAATAGGGTACCCACCTACCCAAAGTAATATTCTAAGGGTCAAGTTAAATTATTCTTCTGAAAGCACTTTGTAACTAAAGTGCTCTGTTGAATTCTTTCTTTGAGTGATTTCATGTTTCAGCAGCAGTCTCTTTGTTCCTAAAATATTCTTAGCTGTCACCATATTCATCAATTATATCTAAGCTATGAGAAATGACAGAGCCATTGTAGGATATTAGGGGGAAAGTTGGAAAGATGAGTGACTTTTATTTGTGCCCCATCAGTCTGTGACTTTCAGTATTGAAGTTGTAATACTAAACAAAGACTGAATTCATATTGAAATGTGTTTTAAACTACAAACTATGCATTTAAATCTTTAGTTTTAAAATATTTGTAAGAAAATACTTAAACCCTTTTTTTTTTTTTTTTTTTTTTTTTTTGCGGCACCAGGGATTGAACTCACAACCTCGCGCCTGCCAGGGCAGGCGCTTAAGGCACTGAGCCAAACTCCCGGCCCTGGTTTTTTGAGGCAGGGTTGCCCTATGTAACTCAGGCCGGCCTTGCGCTCGCTTTGTAACCCAAGCTGGCCTCGAACTCACAACACTCCGCCTACCTCAGCCTCCCGAGTGCTGGGATTAAAGGCGTGTGCCACCACGCCCAGCCTCCCTTTTTTAAAATTAGAAATGTTGCTGTGGATTTAGCTCAGCGGCACAAGCACCTGCCTGTCAAGTGCAAGGTCGTGAGTTTGATCTCTGGTACAAAAAAAAAATTAGAAATGTTTGTTAAAGAAGTCTCAGGTGGGTGTGGTGGCACACACCTATAAATCTCGAACTCTGGGAAGTGCAAGCTCAGGTCCAGGCTGGGCAACTTAATGACTGCAAGATTCTGTCTCAAAATTTAGGTGGGGTCTGGGAGCTGAGGATGCAGTTCAGTGTGAAGTCCCTGGAATCAATAACCGGTACTCGCCCTGCCATCCCCAAGAAAGAAATCTCACACAAATGCCTTGTTGTAAAATTTAAGACAGCAGCACTTACTGAAGAAAACTGTTCTAAGCTGAACAATCAGAAGATGAATCTTTTTTGTTATCAAATCAGAAATACTTCAGGGCTCCTGTGGTGGCACACACCTAATATCTCAGCACTTTGGGAAGCTGAGGAAAGAGGAGCTGAAGTTCAGGATCAGTGTGAGCAGTTTAGTAATTTAGCAAGATGCTATCTCAAAATAAAAAATTAAGAAAGGGCTGAGGTTATAGCTCACCCCGAGTGACCTGGGTTCAGTCCTCAGTAATGGCAAAAAAGGAGGACTTTACACTGTGTCTGTGTAGTTTGGCTGTGTGGACAAAAACGTTTCCCTCTTACTCAGAAAAGACTAGAGAGCAATGTGATGTAGCGTACGAGGATCCAGCACTGTCACTTCCCACCTGCTGCCTCATAGAGGGACCTGCCCAGAGCACTGCCCATGATGGAAACTCACTGACCAGCGGATTAAATTTCTGCTTTCTCTGTTCATTTTCTCTTCCAATTTTTACTCCCGTGTTCTCCATCTCACCCACGCAGCACACATCAAGTTAGGAACAAGTTTACAGCTTCCACAGAATCTTTTTCACGTGAGATAGAGAAACTACCTGACTTAATTATGAAGTCCAATAAAATACTTTTGCTTGGATTTCGTTGTGTGGTCTTAAAAAGGTGACTTTGCACAGGTAACTTTTCCCCTTCATTACCATATTATTGCAACTCTACCTTTTCAGCTTCTGTTCAGTGGAACCTGGCTTCTGTGATACCTGTAGTCCTGCCATGTCTATAAAGGTCAAAGTTTCCCCTGCACACCCTTTTGACAGGCCTAGTATTCTCTTTTCATTTAATTTTACCTCTTTAGAGTATTTTAACACTTTTGACTGCTTATTCTTTTAAAGTGTTCTTTGGCTCATTCACCTGGTTTTTAAATCTAGTTTATAAATTTTCTCTTGGAACTTGCATGTGTTTCAGGTATTACCCATGTGCTGATACACCATAATTCTATATAATCTGACTTTGATCTTTCCTCTGACTTAGGTCCTTTATATTATTTATTCTACCTGCAGCAAAATTGATTCATATTCCCTGTTTATAGAGAAAGAAAAGGTAAATGTCAGAGAAAATAATGTTGCCAAAGGTCACATCTCTTAATAGACTGGTACAACTGAGATCAAACCTGTGTCTGCTGCCAAAACCTGTGAATGTGCTACTTCACTACTGTGCTTCTATCCAGAGCACATGGCAGGGTGCTGGATGGTGTGAAGCACCTGGAAGTAAGCATTGAGTACCTTCCTTAGATGTTCATTTTGTTCAAATACTTGAGAAAAATAAACATTATTTTAAAAGTTTAACATTTTTAAGTAAGTTCATACTGCAGTGGTTGCTTTGAGCTTTTTTCTAAAATCCCCTTACTTTCCTGTTGTTGTGAGTACTTGTAGAAAAGTTAGAGAAATCCTCTCCTCCTAAACATACTGTGTACAGTAGATAAAGCCTGTCTTAAAAGAGACTTGGATGGAAAAAGGTTGCAGCCCCAGAAGTACACTATCCATATTGCTCTTTAAGGTGAAACTAGCATCCTGAAAGAAAATAGAGATGGCTGTATTAATTGGTGTTACTACACCACAGTCACGGAAGCTTACCTTCTAATTTTTGAACACTTGTCTTTTACTAAGTAAAAGGTTTTTATTTTTATAAGATCCAGTTTATTAATTGTGTTTTTATAAGTCATGCTTATGGTATTATACTAAGAATTCTTTACCTAACATCATCACAGATTTTTTTTTCTCCTACATTTTATAAAAGTATGCTATCATTTTGTTTAGTAGTTTAGGTCTGTGATCCCTTTTGAGTTATTTCATAACAGGTGTGAGGGATGTGTCAAGTTTCATTATTTATATATGAGGAAACATTTGTTTTAAGACCATTTACTAAAAATGCCATCTTTTCTATATTCCTTTGCT
This sequence comes from Dasyprocta punctata, assembly GCA_004363535.1. Lineage (NCBI taxonomy): Eukaryota > Metazoa > Chordata > Mammalia > Rodentia > Dasyproctidae > Dasyprocta > Dasyprocta punctata. Next base: position 52,250 of record RJWM01003173.1, read on the forward strand.
GTTACCAAAAACTGATTGAACATGTTTCTGGGCTCATTTCTTCATTGTGTGTGTGTCCTTTTATGAATACCCCACTATCTTGATTACTGTAGCATTATAGAAAGTCTTGAATTTAATAGTGTAAGTTCTCCAACTTTTTTGCTTTTACACAGAATTATTAAGCATTTTCATGTAAATTTTGAAATCTGCTTAATATATTCATGATGGCCATAATTAGTATGTCTTGCTGCTAGCATGTTAATGTCTTTTGAAAGCTTGATGGGATTTTGATGAAGATTGCATTGATCTTGTACATTAAATTGAGGAGAATTGATATGTAAATAGTATTTAAAGTCCTCCGCTCTATGAACAAGTATACTATCTACTTTTCAGCATACAGATCCTCACATATTTTATTATAGTTGTGCCTGTTTGTGGGTTTTTCATTTGTTTGAGAATTGATCCCATTTTGAGTGGTATGCTGTTGGTGTAACAAATAAAATTGACTTATCTGAGGATGTAGGAAATGAACAAGCTCAATTGTTCCTACACTGTCACTCAACAATACAGAAAACTTGTGTAACTAAATGAGTGTAACTTCTTCCCCACACACTAGGCAAGCAGTCTTTTATGTAGGGATCATTGGTTAAGTGTCTCGTAATTCAAAAACAGTTCTTAAGAAGACAGCATCTGATCCCACAGATTGAGGGCTCAGTCCCGCTCCACTACAGCTCTACCTTATCACAGGCTCCAGGTGTTTCGCCTGTTTGGTTGGCTGATTGGTTGGTTGGTTTTCACCAACTTCAGAGTTCCGAGGTGGGTACAGTAGTATATACATGTAATCCCAGTACTCTGGGAAACTGAGACAGGAGGACTGCAAATTCAATCCTAGCCTAAGCAGTTTAGCAATTTAAGAGAAACTCTGTCTCAAAAAAAAAAAATCCCAGTACCACCCCCCCCACACACCTGCCAAATAAAATCGAGTTCCCATCCTAGGATTTAGTTAATTTGCTGGAGTAGTTTATAGAACAAAGGGGAACCCTTATGTTGACTATGTATTGTAAAGGATGTTTTACAGGATATAATAAAGTAGGTGAAGAGATACATAGCATGAGATCTGGAAGTGTCTTGTGTCCATATGGAGTTGGTGTGTCACCCTTTCAGCAAGTGTGATGCATTCTTTCTCACCCTCCTGGAAGCTTCCATGTGTTGAGCTATTGGGAAGTTGTCAAAACTATTCTTTTGGGGTTTTATGAAAGCTTCATTACGTAGACATGATTGATGAAATCATTGGCCATTGGTGAACAACTCAGCCTTCAGCCTTTCACGGTTCCCCGAGTTTGAGGAGTAGGGGTAGAAGTCCCACCCTTTCAATCCAACCTGGTGAGTGCTGGTTTCCCGGGAAGCTTGTTAGCATACAAGAAGACCAACTTCAGAGGTTGGATTCCAGGGGTGTTAGGAGTTACACAAGAAGGAAGACCAAAGCAAGTATACTAGTCTTTTACTCTTTTGATCCAGGAGCTTTTTTTTTCTTTCTTTTTTTCTTTTTATTTTTTATTTTTTGGTTTTGTTTTGTTTTCTTTTCTTTTTGATTCTTTAGGATTTTTACATAATCATGTTACCTACAAGTTAAGTTTCAAATTGTTCATTTTAATCTACATGTCCTTTGTTTTCCTCCCTCCCTCCCTCCCTTCCACTCCCCTCTGTCTTCCTCTTGCACTTTCAGAAGGGAGTAGGACTTTTCTGCTTTGGTGTTAAAGTGTGATGAAGGAGAGTATCCTTACTCTAATCCCACTTACACGAGTGGTTTAGACAACACCAATCAGCCTCTAGTTCTGTAAGATTAAAGGCTATTTTCATTCTTCACTAGGCTAGAACGATGTTATCAGTGGGACTGCATTCCTGTCCAGAGGTTGTGGAGGAGAATCTGCTTTCTTACCTTTTCCAGCTTCTAGCTATGTAGCGTTCTTTGGCTAATGATCCTGTTTCTTCATTGTCGTAGTCTGGATTACATTCCTGTGTCTTCCTTAGTCGTGTCGTCTTCCGCCTCCCTCTTCCCCCTTCTGTTTACACCGGCCCACCCAGATAGTCTTGGGTAACTTTTTTCCTGTTCAAGGTCAGCAGATGTTCACAGATTTCATAAGTTAGGATAAAGCATTATTGGGTAGCCAGTCTAGCTCTAGGTTGTTAATAAATGCTCTGTGTGAGGTTAAGAAAGCTCTCTTCTATTACTAGTTTTCTGGGAATTTTTATCATAAATTGTTGACTATCGTAAATGCTTTCACTGAACCTTTTGTGATGATGGTGAGGTTCTTTGTTAAGTATGAATTACATTGATACTCCAGGGTAGAGACCTGTGTGCATTACTGGGGTGAATCCCCACTTGGTCATGACGTGTTTCATGTTTGCATGTTGCTGGACTCAGTTTGCCAGTGTATTTTGTGGAAGGTGTTCATGTTTGTGTTCAAGACCAGTATGAGATTTCAGTTTTGTTTTGTTGTTTATTGGTGTGGTGCTTGGATTATAAAATGAGTTCTTCCTATTCCTTTACATTTTCTAGAACACTTTTGTGGGCTTGGTATTATTTATTCCTTAAATGTTTAGTAAGATTTTTCAAGCACTTTAATTGGTTTTTATCTTTACAATTTCGTTGATACGTACTCTGA